>JAXCLQ010014302.1:0-37721 GCA_035584115.1 Cedrela odorata
ACGCAACTGTATATGCAAAATGATATAGATGCTATTTTATTAATCATAAACTAATTTACAATCATTTACAAAATTATTTATACATAAGGATGATATCCCTAGACCGTATGACACGATTGGTTCTAGGGCATATCTCTAACACAGCATACGTCTCAAACCTGGTAAATGCTTTAATGATTAAGCCTTAGAGGATTTTAGGGTAACCTTTAGAGGTTTGGCTACAACCTTAAAAGATTTTTTTGATTATAACTAGAGAAAATGTCCCAATACAATCTTGAGAGGTCTTAACAATCTTGACCTTAGTAGAGGTCTTAGTGTTTTGAACTTAAGAGTTCTTAGTGTTTCTGACCTACGTAGAGGTCTATACGCATAACCTCACCAGGTTTTGGCACATTGATAATGACTTTAGCTGAGGTCTTCAACCTAAAAGGGTCTTTAATGTATAATTGGTGTCAAGCTTTAAAATTTAATGGTTCCAGCCTTATAAGGCCTAACCAATCTTAGCTTTTAGATGTCTCGGTTACTTATGACCTTAAAAAATATCTAAATGGTTATAACCTTGAGAGGTCTTGATGGTGATAACCTTAGAACAACTCTTAAATCGATAACCTTAAGTGGTCTCACTAGTGTTGACCTTAAAAAATTTCAATAGTTTTGACCTCATGAGGTCTCAATAATGATGATCTAAAGAAATCTTAATGGTATGACTTTGCAAAAGGTCTCAATAATGATGACCTTAAAAGCTCTAAATGGTGATAACCTCAAAAAGAGGTATCATTAGTGATAGCTTTAAAAGGTTTTAGCATTGATGAACTTAAGAGAAGAACCTAATGAAAATCACCGTAAGAGATCTTACTATTAACAATGGGATATTTTCTAATGGTAACTTGAAAATACAAACCAGTGTCAAGAACTCCCTTGCTAACTCTCACCATAGACATGCCAAACACTAATATCAGCTTTTAACCTAAAAAAAAACTACTCGAACTAAATTGACCATTCAAAAATCTTAAGGTAATCTCCTGTCACTAATGAA
Organism: Cedrela odorata; assembly: GCA_035584115.1. Classification (NCBI taxonomy): domain Eukaryota; kingdom Viridiplantae; phylum Streptophyta; class Magnoliopsida; order Sapindales; family Meliaceae; genus Cedrela; species Cedrela odorata. The sequence goes on from JAXCLQ010014302.1 coordinate 1,037, forward strand.
GATCAAAGTGCAGTCAAAATACTCGGTGTACTGAATTCAAAATAATTGCAATCATACGAAATGCTAAACTAAAGCCATCATTTTCATGAAAGAACCATATAGTCAAGCTACTGGTGTCACACCTCTCAAAAGCCTTAGTGAATTCTTGTTCCGTAAGCCATAATCAATCCCTAAGACACATTTCTGTAGGGGATCCACTCACAAGGAGATTGAGAAAATGACTATTCATCCCCCAAGAATCACAGAGCATGTAACCACGCTTGTGCATCAGTACGTCCGAAACATGTTCAAGTGAAGTGATTGCATCGACATTCTGAGCAAGAATTTTCAAACATAATTCTTTCAATGATGGTGTTGATGCAGCAAAAATCCTTCTCTAGACTCCGTGCACTAGCAACGATGTTCTTCCTCTTTTCTTGTCTGCTAGTTCGACCTGCGCTCACAATCAAAGGCTTTGGGGGTAAAAAGCCAGTTGTCCTGCGAAAATACTTCGATGCTTAAATCAGGGTTTTACTTTATAATATATTTAAGAAAGAGCTAAAAAAGAATTGTAATATTTCTTAGCCAAAGTTTCAGTAGTTATACCTGATTGTAGCTAGTCTCATTTTATAGATGTTATCATCTCCTTAATATGGTAGAACTCTATGAAATCTAGTAATCAGTATCTCACTGCGCAAGAATCACGGAGATTCCTCAAATTAAGCATTGGCTTCCGGATCTTGTAGAATTGTATCCTTAGGATTTTTATTATGTAAGAAGCTTAATTTAGCAAGAATCCTTATTATACAATAATCCAGGAATGTATGGGAAAAAATAAATCCTTCACTAATATGCAACTGTAGTGAGGTCTCGAAAATCTTTATTTGAGATTTCTTTTATCCATCTAAGATGAGCTCTAATGCTACAGGTTTGCGACCTTTATAAGCTGTGGCCGAGACCTTTGTGGGTTATGGCTGAAATCTTTATAGTATGTTCTGGGGATAAGGTTTGACCTAAGCCTCCCGATGATTTTGAGAGGTCTTGGTTCTTATTACTCCTTAAGTCTTCGCCATCCCCTTTTATTACTGCGATGCCAACCTAAGACCTCTTTTTCACTTATCAAGTCCTAACCCTTGACAAGGCCTGAGCTTCTTACCACTCGGATAGCTCTCATCGGGTAGCCATTGGTCTCGGAACACTGTCCGTCTCTGCTTGCAGGACCATTTCGGGCTTTCACTTTTTTGGGCCTTATGCATACTAAACTATACCCAACATCAAGCTCCATAGTTTTAGTCAAAAACAACTGTTCTTTGATTAAAACTAAAGGAACGGTTCTGAAGAGACGCGCTTGCTTGTCACAATTAAATGCTCAGCTGAGAGTTCGCTCGTTTTCAAAAAGTGGCGGATGATGACTAGCTCTTGGGATTTCAATGTTTCGGACCCCAAGAGATCTAACTGTCCCTAATATAGCCGCCCCTTTTTCATAAATAAGATGTATCCTCTCGACTTCTTCCTTAACGTAGCAATATCCTATCCATTGATCTATAATAGGTATTAGTGGTTGGGGTTCTTTCTTCTCTTTAAAAACCCCACCTTTTACCTTTTCATTTCTTCCTTTACCTTACGCCATCAATTTCCTTTGCAAACGACTTCAATGAAAGTTGAGAGCAAAAGAGAGGTGAGAGCAGAAGAGAGGCGATTGCATTAGGGATAACGAATAGATGATTTTGATATTAATATCAAAACGACATCGTTTTGATACTTTTAGAAATATATATATATATATATATCCACGGATATTTATCAACATCCGTATTTGTCCCAAACTTGCTAAAAAGTATACCAAATTCGTCCTATGAGAATCGAGTAGTAGCGGGTTTGTAGGCAAAATTGCCATCCCTAGTTAGAACCTAAATTATTTTTTTCCATTACTTGTTACCTACAAACTGATAGTCAAACTAAAGTAGTGAATATGACCTTGTCTACTTTGTTGCGAGCTATCATACAAAAGAACTTGAAAACATAAGAAAATTGTTTGCCACATGTTGAATTTACTTATAATTGTTGTGTTCATTCTGTAACTAAGTTTTCACCGTTTGAGATTGTTTATGGTTTTAATCCATCGATTCCTTTGGATTTAGCACCTTTATCTTTGAGTGAACGTGTTAACTTAGATGATAAGAAAAAAAACTGATTTTGTTAAGTAGATTCATGAGAAAGTGAAATAGCATATAGAACGACGAACGAAGCAATGTGCAAAGCAAGCCAATAAGGGATACAAGAAGGTTATCTTTGAACCAGGAGACTGGGTTTGACTGTATATATAAAGGGATTATTTTTCTAAGGAAAGACATTCTAACTCCTTCTAAGGGGTGATGGGTGGTTTTGAGTGGTAGCAATGACTGTAACACCCCCATACCCGGAGATGTTACCAGCAGGTAACGGATTCAATCACCACCTTAAGCCTCTCTTATCCTATCTAATGCATATACAAAATATAAATCCATGATTACATTATTAGACACAATGCATAATTCACATAGAGACGATAAGCCTAATTATGGGATAATTTGAATTTTCTATGAATTATAACAAGTTATATTGAAAAGTACATTATACATTCAAATTACAACTTTAAGACATACTAAACCATGCAAGACTCTCGATGCATGACGAACTAATGAACCTTAATGACTGCAGTGCGTATTCCTTGTCCTCATTCTGTGTCCCATGAACGAAACAGTAACCACAAGGAGGCTTTGTTTCCGTGAGCAACGGAAGTGCGATGCACGAAATGAAGTTCTGAGCGCACAATCGTAGCAAAGGAGCCTTGGTTATCATTACAAACCTGCGGAATAGGCTCCTAGCTGATCTTAATGTGCATACATGCATGTTTCGGGTGTACAAAACATGGTCTATTTCAAAAACAAAGAAGAAACTAACCTTTAGTTTTGCAATCCGAAACAGCAACTACCTTGTTCCTTCAGGTGGTCCACACGTCGATGAGATGAAGCCAGTTCCGGCTAGTTTGGGATTAATATGCACTAGTTTGAGCTTCAACAAGCTCACCGCCCTTTCTCTCTCTAGGATTTCTCTTTCTCTCTCTTCTGTTCAAGTTTTGGTTCACAGACCAAGCTTGCTTGCCACTTCTGTCTTTGCTATGGTTCACAACCAAGCTTTCACAATCTCACTTCCTTAAGTAAGTTATGGTAAAGGAGAAGAAGAAGTTTTCTGTTTTTAAAGAAAACAGAGAAGAAGAAAATGAAAACTTATTTTCTGTGCATGCTTCTGTGTGTATATTTTCATATATATATATATATATAAATATTAACAAGCTTAACACTTAAGCTTTCTTTCCATCGACTTCTTATACACAAATCAGTCGACTCACATTTGCAAAATATCATAACTTAATGAATGCAACAATGAGTCATTGCTAATTTACGTCAGCAGAATGCATATCTATGATCATATGCAGGCATTCCTTTAATACATATATATACATACATTAATGCATTAATACATTAATACATTATTAATATATTAATATATTATAACATCATAAATATAATATATATATATATAAATAAAATTAACATATATATATATATATGTATATATATCAAAAAGAGAGAGAGAAAGATACATGTATGTATACATTTATATACACATATAGTAATAAATATCTTGCATATATATACATATATAAATATATATCAATAATATATATTAGATATTTATAATTATATTAATATAATTAATAATTATATTTTATGATTACTTTAATAATATTAAAATATAATAATAATATATCAATATTATTACTTCCGTAAATTATATTTACGGTGTCCCAAAATTAAACTGAAATATTTTTTACGCATACACGTGCTAGCGTGTTAGAGCCAAAAAATATATTCTTTACAATAAAAAATCAAATTGCTACTTGATCAATATCTGTACAATATCATTAATTGGTTAACGATTATTGCATAGTAACAATAGCCATCATCATCAAGTAACTGACTATGTGTGTGACCCTTTAGGTTCACTGTGAACTGGACTTGGGTGGACACGAATTCCTTCGTATCTCTTCGGTACAACTCTTTGCAACCAAAGTTCCTAATAATCATCTGCAACCTCTAGCAAGATGCCACAACCCACAGACACTAATGAATCTATATAGTCGTACATACATGTAGTAATGTCTCTTTGCTATCGACTCTTGATCGAGTACGGGTCATGTAATCGTCAAACCCCTAATTCAATCATAGGAACAAGGTTTCAAATCATATACAGGAATCATGTATCCGAAAACACCTTTTCGGAAACACATACTCTGGCTAGAGATTTCATTTCCCATGTATGAAATCCCTGCCTAGGATCTCAAGCTCTAATATTTGAGCCAGCAGATTCCGTCTTGGTCATCATCTGTCCTCTTACACCTAAATACATTGCTAGCAAGCACCAGGCATAGCTAGCCTAATGCAATATACACAAGTGAACAATGTGCCTCAATGCAGAGGGCAGCCATGACACCTCAGGTCAAAGGACCAGTGGTATACTAGTACTGCTGTGTGACATATCATGAATGTGGATAATCACCTATGTGATTCATCACATTTGGTCATGTTAAATAACACACATTCCAACGTATTACTCATGCTTATGCTCTTGTGATATTAGACTCGTCACCCAACTATTAGCCTCAAATACTAATCCTTGGCAGCATCAAGCATGCCAGTCATGCAATGTCATACTCTTATATGACAATACCTCAATCGAAAACTAATTTGGATGTATTTGAATCAGACTCTGTACTCATATCTACAACTCCTTGTAGATAGAGTCTTGGCGTCATAATACATCATGGGATCTCATTCTGCATTTTATATATAATATCTATGTATATATACGCAACTGTATATATAAAATGATATAGATGTCATTTTATTAATCATAAACTAATTTACAATAATTTACAAAGTTATATATGCATAAGGATGATATCCTTAAACCATATGACACGATTGGTTCTAGGACATATCTCCAACATCTCAACCATACTGAATCCTTTTTTTTTTTTTAAGTACTTGTCCATCTTTTAACACTGAAAGTTGAAAGAGGTAAGTCTTAAGGACTAGGTAAGTCCTAAGGACCCAGTGAGTGGATAGGATTAAAATAAGAAAATATGAATGAGGAGTAAGAGTCCAAGTTTAAAAATATAATATACCATATTAAATTAAAAAAATTCACTTTAATCAATGAAGTATAATAAAAAATTTTCATGTATAAAAATCAATCTGTGGATGTTCAAATAAAAGTATTTGGGCTTGTCAACAAACTATCCCCCGAAATATTCACCAGTGCGCTGCTGGAGGACACCTTGAGACCTGCTGATGAGTTATTTTATATTAGTATATAAAATCATTTAGCCCACTTGTTAGCATTGGCCTGAATAAGTGGATGTGGTGCCAAACATTGCCTTATCTAGCCGCAACCTCTTATTTGTCTCTTATCAGACAACAAAGAAGAAAATGATAACCTCTCCCTTACCTTATTCCTAAGCAGGTAAAGGCGGAAATGGTAACCTCTCCCTTACCCCTTTCTTGGGTAAGAGTGAAATCTGTGCACAGACACGCTCAACTGAACACTTGCAATCAATTCTCAAAACATAAAATCCATATATAATATTCATCATTTATTTCACATATCAACTCAAATCAATTTGCCACATGTCAACCACCCACAATACAATTTGTAAATGATCCAAAACATTTTTATAAAACATACCCTCACTCATTATATATTAATTTCATATTTGCAAAGCAATCAAATTCGTCAAATTCACAACATAATTTAACATTTAAATCATTTTTAAATTCTAAATATTTTTAGAAAATAATTTAGCATAACTACACATTCTCTACATATTTAATGGACCAAGAAAATCAGAAAAATAAACCCTACCTTTCTAATGACTAAAAAGAAAACAAAATCTAATAGCATAGCCTCTTGAATTACATATCTAACATTTCCTTCAGTCATCTAAAAAAAATGCATAAAAGCACCCCAAAATAAGACACACAACTCCAGCTACTCCACTTCCCAAACTTGTAAATTACTACACCCTTAGTATCCATATCATTACATTAAACATTTAAGAAAACCACGATAAAAACAAAACTACCACTCATGATATTAAAAAAAAATCTCACTTTAATCACCATTCACAATAATTGCGGATACTTTTATCAAAAAAGATTGTAAACAACAAAAGTACTCCTTTACATTTCAATATTTTCTTTGCATGTAATCATGTTCTCTCATAACTGAAGTAAATAGGTCCTAATAAGCACCAAGTTCAATTTCAATTAGAAAATAAGCCTATCCGCTTTGTACAAAGTGCACCTTAATTGAGATTTCTCTACCATTGGCTTCAAGACAACCCCATAATTTGTATCAAAACCTAGGGTTCTCAAATATATTTTTCTTGGACTTCAATCCAAATATTTTGTTTATGTTAAATATAAATTCACGCTCCCTGAGCCAAAATAGAAAATATACTTTTTACAACTTTAAGCAGAAATCAATACCCTTAACGATTGTCTATAGTATAATTACATGAGTAAGAATAGAACCTTAAACAACCCAGAGCATAAAAGCTAAATATAGTCAGTATAAATAATCAATATAATTAATTTATCAATCAACCAATCCAACAAGAAAATTAAAATCACAAAACTTACCACCCTTTTCTTGACACACGGCTTTCTTTCCCCTTCATCTCAGCCAAAACTCCATTTTTCTCTTCTCCTCATTCAATCCCGTTCTAAGTCTCAAGCTATTTTTAGCTCAACCCTCTTCAATTTCCTTCCAAAACCAAGACTCAAATCTGATTTCAGTTTGCCCCCTTCTTCTTTTTCTCTCATTGCTTTCTCTCTTGGCAAAAACCAAATTTTTTCTTCTCTATCTTAAGTCCCCCCTTTGGTGTCAACAATTTCACTCATCCTCACCCATGTGCTTCATGGTTTTGGCCTCCATTTCTCCATGCTTTCTTAGCTTTTCTTCTTCTCTCACCCGGTTTCCCTTTTCTTTCCTCTGTTTTTCTCCTTCCATTCCCGTCAACACTCATTTTGTATTATTTCTTCCTTTTTGCCTTCTTGCTTGTTCTATAATGGTGAAGAAAAGAAATAGAATTTGGGCCATGTCTAAACACACTCTTGGGTTTAAAATTTACAAAATTTTGGGCTTATAATTTATTATAATTTGGACTTTAATTTAAATCAAAATTGGGCCTACATGTATACACACACACACACACACACACACACATATATATATATATATATTTATATAGCATAAATTGGGCTTAAATTATTTATATTGGGCCTTCATTTATCTAAGTCAAATTTACAATTTAATTAACTTAAATCCCTAACTAAATTTATCTTTTAATCTCTATTATATATATATATATATACATACACACACACACACACACGCACACACACATATACACACACACACACACACACACACACACACACACACACACACACATATATTACTTATCTCAAAATCAAATAACCTTAGTAAATAATAAATTTCAAAGTTTACTTCATTACAAAATTTCAGCGTCATCAATATTCAATGCACTCTTAACACAATTAAGATATTCAAATTAATAATCATAATTGCCTAATTTGGTATATAACATTTTATGTCTCAATTTCGTGTTATCACACATGCGTAACCTCGATTAATTTTTCTCATAACCTACATCAAAACCTTGTCATTAATAAAAAATTTAATAACCTTAATTTATATCAAAATTGCAGGTTCTATAATGACAATGCCACAAGCTTGAATTACTAGATGAGTATGGTGTTAGTGTGAGATTTAATGTTTCTGACTTATCTATATTCAATGTACGTGATGATTTGCAAACAAATTTTCCTCAAGAGGGGAAGAATGATGCAAACAAACCTGCACAACCATGAATACAAAAGGAGGAACTCACATGTGGGCTTGGAGAGACTTAAGAATAGCAGTCATAAGATCTATTAAGCTTACCAAGTGAGACAATCACAAGACTTAGGACCAAGCATGTTAAAAAAACGTTAAATGGGTTGATTCAACAAGTTAATGGAACAACAAACATATGGGGGGCCAACATAAGTCCAAATCAATCTTGAGGAAACCTAGTCACTATTATTAAGGTTCTAGAAGTTTTCAGTTTCTAATTTAGTTATTTTTTTTTTCTGATTCAAAATTGTGATTTAGTTGGTTCCTTTTCTGAGTCAAGTTTTTGTTTTAGTTATTTTGTTTTTTGAGCCAAATTTCTGATTTAGTTGTTTTCTTTTCTGATTTAAATTTCTGATTCAGTTGTTTCATGTTCTAATTTAAATGGGGGAATGCCATATGTCAAAATAGCATTGGCTTCCCATAGTTTAGGTTAAGTTTTGAAACTCTATACAAAGGACCAAGTACTGTACATTTTTAGGTAGTCAAGAATAATATTAGATGATTATTTTGTGTTATTATTTCATTTTTTAAAAGACTCTTGAGCTTATTAAGTTTATTTTTGTGGCGTTCAAAAACAACCAAACTTATCAATTAGATCTTTAAGTGGTTCTTGAGATTGTTGGTGTAACGTCTTCAACTACCGTAGTTCTTAGTTCTTATCTTGTTAGGTAACGGGTCAAGACTCAACAAACTTGTGTCTTGAAGATCTTGGAGTTCAGTACTACATTTGGTGTTTCATATCAAGAGCTCAAAAAGAGTCCGGGAGACTTAAAAAAAGGCCTAAAACAATAGATGCCAAAAGAGTCTTCAAATAAAACTAGTGAGATTTAAGAAAACTTAAAAAGAGAGGTTTGTGTTAATTATAGAGGCTTTAGTCCTTTTGTGTTATTTCATAAAATTTCATTGTGATAGAATTATGAAATTGTGAATATAAACATGAAAGTCTTAGTATTTTACCAGAATTGCCTTGGACTCCATGAACAATAATATATTATATGTAAACTCAACCATCAAAAGACAAATATCTCAATTACCAAGCTTACATCCTATTATATAATGCAATAAGTTTGTGAAACTACCTTTAACAAAATTATTTTGTCCTTCAAATTATGAGTGAAAAGCATAGGAAATCTTCAAAGTATACTGAAAGTTTCCAATGGGTCTTCCAAATGTAATTAGAAAATATAACATTTTTGTAAGACACAATAGAAATAGGCAAACCATCTAATATATTAATATCCCAAATTTTGTTTTTGTGATATTAAGCATCTCTAAGGTTATAATAAATTTTGGTTCATTTAAAATATTTAGTATTTTACATTTGAATAATGTTTAGTTAAAGAAAATATTTTGGCTGAACCTAGGATGACAAAAAATACTCATTTTTGAAGAATGTCGGGGTAAAGAAATTATTTTGGCTAACCAAATCATCTTTAAAAATTATGAAATTTGACATGATGAATTTTATGTTGTTATGACTGCATAATTAGACATAATAAGAATACATAATACAAGCCTATGATACATGATACATACTTGTAATACTATGAATAATAATAATAATAAAAGATGATGATACTTACATACATATATATATATATATATAACGCTTGTACCATAGATATACCTATACATTAAATTGTGCATATATATATATATGTATATATATATATATATATATGAATATGTCTAGCTAGAATTTATATGGCATATATGTATAAGAGCTAAACTAATGCAAATATATGTATATATATAATGTTTGCACCATACACGTGGCTATTAAGTAAATTAGTGATATTACATATATATATATATATATATAATGCATTGTATTAATATATGTATATATATACACCTAAAACCTAACCCTTAGCTTTAAATAGTCTTCCATTTGGTGGCCTTCATCTTACATTTCCATTTGATAAATAAATAAAATAGATTGGAGAATGAGAAAGGGAGAACCGAGAGGGATGAAGGGCAACCATGCATGTGTAATTTGACTTGGCCGATTGAATTCAAATATGGCCAAATTGAAGTAAGACATAAAGAGGTTGAGTTAGTAAGTTGAGATTGTTGAGTGGGTAGTGAAAAGGTGGCTGAATTTTCGGTGAGAAAAAAAGGTAATAGCCGAAAGGGGTAAGGGTGGTTGAATAGGTTGAGAAGAGAAATGAACTTGGAAGAGTGGTCGAAGATGGTGAAGAAATGGTGAGAATTGGGACAAAACCGAGAGGGAGAGTAAGGTGAGGAGCATTTCTGCCAAATGTAGAGAAGGAGGGAAGCAATTAAGGTAAGTTATGTTATGTTAAGTTGTCAATGTGTTGATTTTGAATTGCTAATGAATGTTGTGCATTAAAATTATGTTGTGTTGTGGAGATTATATTGTTAAAATGGTTGAAAATGCATAAGGCAGATTGTGGCAGTTTAGGACTATGTATAATTATGGTTGTGATGTGAAAATATGATATACGAAGTGTTGCTGATAAACTTGCGAAGTATTGGTGTGAATGATGTTGTATTGCCGAAAAATTGAAACACAAACTATTGATGCCGGTAGGTCGCAGCTGTGTGTTCAAGCGAGGGATAAATTGAGTTGATAAATTGTTATATAGGAGTATTGTAAGACATATTTAGGGTAGTTCATGTAGGCAGAGTGTTGAGCGAGCGAAACGCATGAGCTTCAACCGCAATAATTTCTGTGCAGGGTTCGGTAAAATGGGGATTACGGGAGTTTTATACTTTGGATTGAGAAACCGTAAAATTTTGCATAAACTACACATATAGGGCCATAACATAGCCAAAATTTAGGTCAAGGCACTGAGCGATACAGTCCCAGATTTAGTAGGAACTGAGTTATAATGTCTATAACTCACTATAGACTCCCCTGAGTAGTGTGACGAAATCTGATTGTAACCTGAGCGTCGGGGCTTGAAATGTGAATAAGCAAAAAGCAATAGAAACTAGACACATAGTAGAATATTTCCTGAGAAATTTAGATTGAAATATCTTACTTGTGTAATGTACTGCGATGTTAAATTTGTCAATGTGTAGTGAGTACTGTGCAAGTGACCGAAATGGACAAGTTTGATCTGGTCTTGTGAAGTGGAGGACAGATTTCATATATAGCATATTTATGTATCTATTTATTATAGAGAATGAATTTAACACATTAATGTATGTATTGTAGATCATCAGGCCGACTATCCGCCGACCCGCGATAGTGCGAGTACACCGTTGTTAATATGGTGAATTGGTGTTTGTTTGTGTATGTATGCATGTGTGCACTTGAAATGAGTATTGGAATCATATATGATGTAAAAGTAGTTTTAATCATGTTAAATTATGTTGAGATAAATTTAAAGTGATTGTGCTATATCAAGATAAATAGTAACGAGGAATAATGATTGTTAATGTCTATAAATAGGAAATATATGCATGTATCTATGTGGAACCAGTACCGAATTTATACCTGAGTTTGATTGATTGAAAATTTAGTTACATTTAATTTGTTATATGATAAATGATGTTAGAAAGAATGTGGCTATTGTATGTTTAGAAAGGATTATTGTTACAAGTGTTGATTATTACCTATATATTTATATATGTTATGTAATGATACGAAATGAAAGAATGAAATGTTTTATCTTGCAGGTTGTCTATGTATTATGGTTAACTTAGGTACAGGGGAATGGCGATATGTAACACCCTTGATGATTGTGTTATGATAGGGGGATGACGATATGTAACGCCCTTGGTAATTCAATTATGACTTAGGAGACGCTGGAACGTAATACCCTAAGGATACCTGTAGGTTATTTTTATGTATTGGGGGGACGACGATACATAACACCTCTAATCACTAGTATTCATTAGGTGTTTGAGAGGACAGCGATACATAACGTCCTTAAGCACTGGTATGTTATGAATGATGTGTAATGATTGTCATATGAAACTATGAGAAATGTTTTTACGTGTGTATGAGTTGTTATATGTATACTAATGTCTCATGAGAACATGTACTTAATGTTAAGTTACGAATGTATATACAAATATAGGATATGATATAATGTGTACATCCACTCACTGAGTCAAATAGGACTCACCCCTCTCTCTTTCCAATTTTGCAGGATTTAATAACTTAGTGAGTAGATATAGCAGCTTAGAGACATGATGTGGAGGAGATGTCATCAGTTGTAATCACCATTGTGTCGGGTCCAACTCACATAAAGTTCGGCGGTGTTATTTTGCTTGTTATATGTTATGTATCATATGTTGTTAAGATAGTATGTATATAAATTGACAAGTATACAGTCAGTGGTATTTTGTGATACAGGGTGTCATTTGAGAATGTATTTATGTACATATGTTAGCTGAGGCGGTATGACGCTTAAATATATATATATATATATAAATTTGATGTAAGTTTGATCGGAAATGTACGTGAATAGGTTGTATAAGGCTTAGGGTGATGAGACTAACCTGTCAACTGCTAGTAACACCTTGAATTTGAGGATGTTACAAAGTTGGTATCAGAGCTTGGTCTAGTGGTCGGTGACAGCGATAAAGAGGTGTTAGTGTTTTGTGTATGTGGTATACCTGGGGTACTCATATACAAGGGGTTAACCTCTGGTTTCCTTATTCCTCGAGTCGTGTATTGTTCTAGTAGATAAAGAAATTTTAGAATTTTTTCTAACCCTCTTTACTTCTATATTGATATCACGCCACCTCGACATAGAGCTAGAGTAGAGGAGCAAGCTCAGGATGCCGCCTTAGAGCATAGGCCAGTTCCACATCTTGCAGAGGATGCATGAGCAGCATAGGATAAGAATCATCAGGATAAGGCTAGTGTGGAGGTAGGTGAGAGACCAGTTGCTTTGATAGTAGAGGTAGTAGTTGCGGGTATGTAGCAGTTACAGCGTACTGTAGATGTGTGGAGCTTCTTACCCAACAACAGTAACCTCGTGTGCCAATGCCAAGGGTTGCAGTGCCATTAGTGTCGGAACCACCTTCTACATCTGCCATTCTGACTCACTAGGCAAGACCTTTAGTACCCATTGTAGACTCTTATACCCAGTAGGCAGGTTCTTCTGCACTGCCTCAATATACTTCTATGGCACCTATACAACCTGTTGTTGGGCAAGAGTTGGCTGTTTCGCTGCAGGAGTTTAGGAAGTTGTAACCACCAGTATTTACAAGTATAGAGGCTTCTTCTAACCCATCTGGGTTTATTAAGGAGTCTGATCATATATGTATCACTTTGTGCTGTTCGGTTGTGAGAGAGGTTGAGTTAGTGAGTTTTCAGCTCCGAGATGTTGCCTATCATTATTATATTTCATTTCGACAAAATAGGAGTGTAGATGCTTCCCCATTAGCATGGCCTGAGTTTAGTACTGCTTTTCTGACTAGATTCCTTCCCCAAAGTATTAAGGATGCTAAAGCTTAGGAGTTCGGGCAGTTGGTTCAGGGAGATCAGATGTCAGTATCAAAGTATGACATACTATTTACCAGATTGGCTCGCTTTGCACCTCACTTAGTGAGTACAGAGGAGATGAAGGTGAAGTGGTTTATGAATGAACTTTGGGATTACTTATTTAGGTCAATTTAGATTACAGAGACATGACATATGCCTGGGCCTTAGACATAGCATTTCGATCTGAGACGTTGGTTCCGGGTAGACAGGAGGAAAAGGTGTCCCGTAAGAGGTTTAGAGCAAAGAGTCATGGTAAGTGAACGAAACAGTGAGCTCACATGCTTTGTTTCCATGAGCAGCGAAAGCGCGACGTACGAAAGGAACTTTCGGGCATGCAACCGCCGCAGGGGAGCCATGGCTATCTTTATGAACCTGCGGAACAGGCTTCCAACTGATCTTAACATGCATACATGTATGTTTTGGCTTTCAAAATCATGTTCTGTTCACATATTCAAAAACTAATAAAGGATAAATCACCTTTGGCTTCGCAATCCGGGACCACTTGTTTGGGGACAAATAGTACGTGACTGAGGACAAACATCAGGAGATATAAGTCAGACATGAGTTTATGCATTAACGCCTGAGGATGCTCATGCATCTAATGCAGTGGTGACAGGTACTTTTATGACAGACTCTCAATATGCTAGAGTATTGTTTGATTCAGGGGCTACTCACTCTTGCATTTCACCATACTTTGTTACATGCTTGGGTATAGATATAGAGTCATTAGGTACCTCAATAATAGTGGCTACTGTTACAAACAACCCTGTGACAATGTCGAAAGTCCTGAAAGATTGTGTGGTGAGCATTAATAGACACGGTTATTGTGGTAATTTGATATTGCTAGAGATATTAAGCTTTAATGTTATACTGGGTATGGACTGGCTATCTGAACATCATGCAGTAGTGGATTGTAAGGAGAAGACTGTTATGCTACAGTCATCTGGTGAGCCAGCCCGATGTACCAAGGGGATAGTAGTAAAGTTTCTCATAACTTGATATCTACTTTACATGCCTTTAGGTTGCTTAAGAAGGGAAGCACTGAGTATCTGGCATATGTAACAGATTCTAAGGGTGATGATGTAAGCATTGACCAGATTCTAGTAGTTAGGGAGTATCTTGATGTATTTCCAGAGGAGTTACCTAGATTACCTCCGGATAGGGAAATTGAGTTCTGTATAGATATAGCTCTTAACACCTAGCCTATATTAATTTCATTGTATAGGATGGCTCCTGCAAAACTTAGAGAGTTAAAGGCACAGCTGCAGGATCTTCTATATAAGGATTTCATATGCCCCAGTGTGTTTCCTTGGGGTACACCGATATTATTTGTGAAGAAGAAGGATGGAACTCTTTGATTGTGTATCAATTATCGGCAGCTGAATAATGTGACTATTAAAAACAAATATCCATTGCTAAGGATTGATGACTTGTTTGATTAGCTGTAGAGGGCATAGTATTTCTCAAGAATTGATTTACGGTCTGGGTATCATCAGCTTAAGATTCGGATAGAGGATATTCTGAAAACAGCGTTCCGGACGAGGTATGGGCATTATGAATTTCTAGTAATGTTCTTTGGTTTGACTAATGTACCATTAGCCTTCATGAATTTGATGAACCTTAAACCTTTTTTTGGATTAGTATTCATTGATGATATCATGGTGTACTCTAGGAGTGAACAGGAACATATTGAACACCTTCATAGAGTGTTGCAGATGTTAGGGGAGTATAAACTGTATGCTAAGCTATCGAAGTGTGAGTTCTGGTTGTCAAAAGTGATATTTCTCGATCATGTAGTATCCAGAGAAGGGATCAGTGTGGATCCACAAAAGATTAAGATTATACAGAGTTGGCATCGACTAATCAGTGTGATAGAGATACAAAATTTTCTAGGGTAAGCTAGTTATTATAGGTGTTTTGTGGAGAATTTTTCTTGGATTGCTACTTCATTGACACGATTAAGTCAGAAGAATGTTAAATTCGAGCGGTCTAATGCCTGTGAAAGGAGTTTTCAAGAATTAAAGAAGAGATTGACTACCACTTCTATATTAGTATTGCCAACAGATACATGAGGATATACAGTATATTGTGGTGTATCTAGAGTAGGCTTGGGTTATGTATTGATGCAGTAGGGGAGAGTGATTACTTATGCATCATGATAGTTGCGTCTTTATGAGCAGAATTACCCTACTCATGACTCGCAGATGGCGACAATGATCTTTGTACTTAAGATATAGAGGCACTAGCTGTATGGTGAAACCTTTGATATATATACAGATTATAAGAGCCTTAAATATATCTTGAGTAAGAAGGAACTTAACTTGAGGCAGAGGAGATGAGTTAAGCTCCTGAAAGATTATGATTGCACCATATAGTAACATCCTAGTAAGGCAAACATAGTAGCAAATGCCTTAAACAGGAAATAGATGGGGAGTTTATCACATATAGCAGTATGTAAATATCAGAGGGTGAGGGAGTTGCATGATTGTTTTAGAGATGGGATGGTGTTTTAGATAACAGACTAGGGCTTATTAATGGCATCTATTCAGGTGAGGTCTATTCTTATTGATGAGATTTGTGCAACTTAAGAGTTGGATTCGAGGGCGTAGCTAATTAGGGGGCAAGATGCAGAATTAAAATATCATGTTGATAGTGAAGGCATCCTCAGGAGATACGACAAGATAGTAGTGCCTTCAGCACCAGAATTGAGACATTCATTATTGGAGAAGGCATATGCTTCAACATATGTAATGCATCGTGGTATCACCAAAATATATCATGATTTGGGAGATTTATGTTGGTGGGAAGAGATGAAGAGAGATATTGCAGAGTATGTATTAACGATGTCTTACCTATCAGCAGGTTAAGGTTGAGCACCAGAGACTTGCAAGGACACTATAGAGTTTAGGGGTTCCTGAGTAGAAGTGGGATCAAATTACTATAGATTTTGTAGTTGGACTTTCCCAGACTCCTAAAGGTTATGACTCTATTTGGGTGATTGTTGATCGGTTGACTAAGTTCATACATTTCCTTCCAGTAAAGACTACTTACTTTGCAGCTTAGTATGCCAGAATTTATTTAGAAAAGATAGTATCACTTCATGGTATTCCTATCTCGATTGTCTCAAATAGAGGTACTTAGTTCACGTCTAAGTTTTGACAATCATTTTAGGAGCTTTAGGTACATAGTTACACTTTAGTACAACCTTTCATCCTCAGACAAACTATCACGCCTTGATCTATAGACTTGAGTATATAACAACCACTATACACCCGTAAGGCATACTTTCGCCTAGTATTTCCCATAAATGTATAAGGCTCACACATTTTCTATATATCACTTACATATACAGAAAATTTCACAACATTATATATATATATATATATATTCACATATTTATATACCTATACTATATTCATGATTTTAATATTGTTGATAATCCCAAAATTATACAAAGCTTATGGATCCCATCTACAATATATTTACATAATAATGAAGATCACTGTATACTTAACCAAATTTTCAGTACACTGTAAAACCTCAACCAAATTTAAGTTTGGGGAGTGGACTAACGACCTCCTCACAGTTAGCACTATCTGAAAATATTTTTAAAATAAAAAGTAAGTACAAAACTTAGTGAATAGATGAACATTAATAATCTGAAATCATTTAAAAGAGGAGTAAGAGTATTACCTTAAAAATATAACATGCCATAGCACAATTTTAAATAAATCATTCAAATCAGACAAATACAATATCTGGTTTAAATTCAACATAAACTTGCATATACATTTTTCAATTCATGCTCTCATAAATAAATATATAAAATAGAAACAAATTTTTGTATCTCAAGTTTGTGAATGTTTCAATTAAAATAAATTGGGCATACTAAGAAATTATGACCCAAGACAGCCCCGGTAGACATTTCAAGACCCGCTAACTAGTTTTTCTGTACTTATATATAAAACAATTTTATTAGCCTTCTTGTTAGCATTTGTCTAGATAAAAGGTGAGGTGTAAGACACTAACTTATCTAGAAATATAACATCCCTGATCTTTTAGTCTTACCAGCCCTACCGCTACAGCCTAGTGGGATCTCCTTGTCCATCAATCATAAATTGGATCACTGTGAGAATTTCAACCAAGTCCAGAAAACATTATCTCACTCTCTTATGCTTCCCTCGGGTAAGGAAAGGTCATCTGTATAAAAGCGCTACCAAGAGCATTGTACACCAATTTACAACATAAAATCCACTTCACAATATTCATCATATACATTATGTATCCACATAAAATTATTTCATTTTAAATAAATCATCACAGAACAATTCACACACATCCAATACATTTTTCTAAAATTTTACTTTTACTCCAATATATTAATTTCAAGCATATTAAATATTCATAAATTTTAAGTTCTTATTATAATTCAACACTTCAACCAAATCTTTAAATGTGTGCATTTCAAATATTTTGTTCAAACATACTTTAAAGGAATAAAATAAATGTTCTTTCAAATCGATTTCTAAAACCTTCATTAATCAAACATTTTGCATAAATAATATTTTGAAAATAAAATATCCACAAATCATCATTTGATTTAAAACTTGAAATATGTCAATCTACTTACCTGTTAAGCACTAAGATGTTCGCTTCAAAGCGTAGGCGTCGAATGTTCGGGTTGTCGATCTACATTTAAATTATTTTGCGTAAGGATTTAATATAATATATCTATCTAATAATTAAATATATATATGTATTATGTTACAATTTACTACTTAATAAGACCTCAATGTGCTTGGATTATTTATTTTATTAAATCTGAATTTTTTTCCTAAGTTACTAACTAATTTATTTATTCTAGGTAACATTTCATTCCACAGTATACTCTCTATGCTTGCTACAATCGTGCATTGCTCAAAATCGACAACATATCTCGACCTAGGTTTTGGGTGACAAAATCCATTATGAGTTTAGTTTCCACCGCACTTTGCGGATTTGGATTTTGACTCCGATTACCCAAATGACGCCAAGTTTTTGACATATGACTCCAGAAAACAGGATATGGTCTTTGCAAGACATCCATGTTCCACATTTTCTTACTATCTTGTCTCTTCACGAAACGAGTTGATTTTTAGATATATTATGCTCTTATGTGTTTAGTTTCTGTAGAATTTTATGGCGCCTTAATCCAATATCAGAAACTTTCCCATATTTCATTTTTCCGAGCCCTGCTCAAGTTTCGAACGAATACATCCATCTGAATTTGTCTTATGTTTTTAATACAATTCTGATCACTAATTTCATAACTTATTACACCTAAGTCCTTCATTTTTCCATATGGGAGTGTACAAAAACCGATCACATTCGCATGATTAAACGAGCATTTTTACCATACTGCGCACATACAAACATTGCTGACAATTTTTACCCTTACAAGTTTACACCATTTTCATATCCAATTTACTACCTTATATTTAAACACGATTTCAACCACAACCATTACATATAAATACACCTTAAACCACATCTTTTCTAGTAACAAACACACCTTAACTCTATTATATAAACACATACTTGCTGTCTAAATCATCAACCTTTACTGTTGACAATTCTGCACCACCCACGTTGGTTTATGTTCATTCCAACACATTTGAAATCAAGTACATCACACATATATATGTTTATTCCCATGTATAGCATACATACCTCATTACACTACAATTAAACATTCCACTTTTCATAGATTCTAACCTAAATTAAATACCATACACAACCAAGGTTATAAAATCATTAATATATACTTACCTAGTTGCTTAAACACCAAATCCTCTTCTCCTCTCTTTCTCTCTTCCTCACTTTCTTCTCTCTCTTTTCTCTTTCTTTCTCACCTAGCCAACTACTTCTCTTCCTTCTTATTCCATGCTTGATCAGTTTTCTTCTTTCTCCCTCTTGCTTTTACAGTTTTTTTTTCTTTGCTTTTCCCCTTGCTACGATTTTTCTTGCCTTCTTCCCTTCTCTTTTACGTTTTAGTCTTTTATTTTCTTTTGGTTTTCTTTTGTTTCTTTTCTCTTTATTTTGTTTTCTTTCTAGAAACATAAAGAATTATTTAAATAAGTAAAGAGAGTTAAAAAGAAAGAAAAGAAAGCATGCTTTATATATATATATATATATTTATTTGGCCACTTCTCCATTGCTTTTGTTTCTTTTACACATTTGTGCACTTCTTTCTTTGTCAATTTTGCAAATTTAAAACATCATTTATTATATTTTATTCAACCTTTACACATGGAGGGCTTAGATTACCTAATCTAAGGGTTAAAAGCTTGCCGCCTCATTTTCCACTTACTTTGACCATAAATTCATTCTTATCCAAAAAAACCATTTAAATTAGCTAATTGGGTGATACATGGAAGGTTAAGATCTTGACAAGTAGAGAGTGAAGATTGTGTAGAGAATTTATAAAAGAAATAAATTCACTTGGGCTTGGATTTTAAATTTAATTTGTTTTGGGCTTAAATGTATAAACTTTGTTTTTGGATTTTCCTAACCATATTAGCTAAACTTAGTATTATCTTGGACTTGACTTAGAAATAATCTCATTAGGCCAAAATATAATAATATAATAATTTTAATAGTGGCCCTATATTTTTTCTATTTGTACTTTTTCCCCCAACTTATGAAAAAATTCTCATAATAACACCTTATACTTTAAAATCTTTTCAATTTAGTCCTTAGATTGTTTATAAATATCTTAAAAATACAAGGGAAATAAAATCATATACTTAGGTTCATATATGTATCTATGGCATTTTATTACTTAAGTAGTGACTTAACTATACGTGTATTGCTTAACTAGGTTTTTCTCGAAACCTTATCACATCAAAATTCATACCTAATACCAAAACCGAATAAAATTAAGTTATTTCAAATTTGACAGGTTCTACACAGATGGTCTACCTGAGCATACTATTCAGACATTAAAGAATATGTTGAGAACCTGTATACTTGATTTCGAGGGCAATGGGGACATGCACTTGCCATTAATTGAGTTTGCATATAATGACAACTATTAGGAAATATTCAGATGGCTTCGTTTGAAGCCCTATTTGGTAGAAAATGTAGATCTTTAGTGGGTTAGTTTGAGGTTGGTGAGCATAATGTCACGCCCCAAGTTACGCTGCCCAATTTACAACGCAGAATATGCCCAAATTACGCGTCAGCAGCAAAGCTATTATGCCGTGGCAGGAATTACGCCCCAACAGAGCTGTTACGCCGCAGCAAACCATGCAGCAGGATGCGGCGTACGAGCAGTAGGATGCGGCATACGGGCAGCAGGATGAGGCGTACGTGCAGCAAAACGCGGCGTACATGCAACGGGATGTGCAGCAACATGTGCAGCAGCATGTGCAGCAAATTGTGGCACAGATTCTGCCCAGCAAATCTTTCCTAAACAAGCTACACACATTAAGGCTACAGCAACTCTTTCATAAATTAATTAGGGCTACAGCTTTTGGCTTATTTAGGAAGTTTAAACGCTAAAGAGAAAGCCTTGTATTAAATAGAAAACAATCTATGTAATTAGGGAAATCATTCTTATATTAGGAATAGAATTTACAGCTTTCATTGTAGGCCATTAGATGAGATTCTAGGGTTAATCTTAGCCCTTTATTGTACATATACTTTACTATAAATACAGCAGCCGCAGTAGGCAAAAGGCATTCAAGCTTTGACAGTAAATCTCTATAGTTTTTCTGTGCAATCTCTCTTCTTCTCTTTTTTTGTGGTCTTTGTGGTTTTTGGCGATTTTGGGAAGGAAGGCTGACTTAGCCCATATTGTTCCAGATTTGCATCTAAGGCTGCACGAAAAAATCAGTCCGTGACAATAAGCTGCTAGAACTTGATCTAATATAAGATTATGTGGAAAAGGTTAAACAGATGTGAGAACGAATGAAGACGGCACAAGATCGACAGAAATCCTATGTAGACCATCAAAGACGAGATCTAGAGTTCTTTGTGGGAGATGATGTATTTATGAAATTCTCTCTATTTAAAGGAGTAATGTGATTTGGCAAGAAGGGCAAATTGAGTCCGAGGTATATTAGCCTATTCCAAATTCTCAGAAGAGTGGGAAACCAGGCATATGAGCTTGCACTACCTCTAAGTATGGATAAAATCCATCCTGTGTTTCATGTTTCTATGCTCTGAAAGTATGTGCATGATGAGTTGCATATATTAGAACTGCCGATGGTTGAGGTTGAATAAGACTTGTCCTATTTGGAGCTACCAGTTGCGATAGTGGTAGATTCTTTTTGTTAAAGTGATATAGCATCATCATAAGGATCAGAAGGCTACTAGAGAATATGAGGAAGTAATGTAGAGACAGTTTCCTTAATTATTTACTGATTAAGGTATACTTTATACCTTGGGTTAAATTTGATTCGGGAATGAATCATTTTAAGAGGGGGAGAATTGTCATGACCGCATAATTAGACATAATAAGAATACATAATGCAAGCCTATGATACATGGTACATACTTGTAATACTATGAATAAATAAAAAATATATGTGATGATACATACATACACACACACACACACACACACATATTACATAAATTAATGTTAACACATATATATATATAATGCTTCTACCATACATATACCTATACATTAAATTGTGCATATATATATATATATATATGATATATGAATATGTATAGCTATAATTTACATGGCATATATGTATAAGAGCTAAACTAATGAAAATATATGTATATATATAATGTTTGCACCATACACGTTGCTATTAAGTAAATTAGTGATATTACATATATATATAATGCATTGTATTAATTTATGTATATATATACACCTAAACCTAAACCTTAAGCTTTAAATTGTCTTCTATTCGATGGCCTTTATCTTACATTTCCATTTGATAAACAAATAAAATAGATTGTGGAATGAGAAAGGGAGAGCCGAGAGAGATGAAGGGCAGCGATACATGTGTAATTTGACTTGGTTGATTGAATTCAAATGTGGTCAAATTGAAGTAAGACCGAAAGAGGGTGAGTTAGTAAGTTGAGATTGTGGGTTTAGTAGTGAAGAGTGGCCAAATTGTGGGTGAGAAAGAAAAGGTAATAGTCGAAAGGGGTAAAGAAAGTGAAAGGGTGGTTGAATAGGTTGAGAAGAGAAAGGAACTTGGCTAAATTGTAACAAGTCAAGAGGGAAGCATGGAAAGGTGGTCGAATATGGTGAAGAAATGGTGAGAATTGGGTGAATTAGGACAAAACTGAGAGGGAGAGTAAGGTGAGGAGTAGTTTGGCCAAGTGTAGAGAAGAAGGGAAACAATTAAGGTAAGTTATGTTATGTTAAGTTGTTAACGTATTGATTTTGAATTGTTAATAAATGTTGTGCATTAAAATTGTGTTATGTTGTGGAAATTATATTGTTAAAATGGTTGAATATGCATAAGGCAATTTGTGACAATTTGGGACTATATAGAATTGTTGTTGTGATGTGAAATTATGATATACGAAGTGTTGCCGATAAACTTGCAAAGTATTGGTGTGAGTGATGTTGTATTGCCAAAAAATTGGAACACAAACTTATGACGCTGATAGGTCACAGTTGTGTGTTCAAGCGAGGGATGATTTAAGTTGATAAAATTATTATATAGGAGTGTTGTAAGACGTACTTGGGGTAGCGCACGTGGGTGGAGTGTCGAGCGAGTGAGAGAGCGAGTAAAACGCATGAGTGTTGGCCACAGTAATTTTTATGCAAGATTCGAAAATCGCAAAATTCTACATAAACTAGACACATAGAGGCACGACATTGCTGAAAACTAGGTTAAGACGTTGAGCGATGTAGTCTTAGATTTAGTAGGAATTGAGTTGTAATGTCGACAACTCACTGTAGACTCTCATGAGTAGTGTGGTGAAATCTGATTGTAATCTGAGTGTCGAGGCTCAAAAATGTGAATCCACAAAAAGTAGTAAAAACTAGAAATATAGTAGAATATGTCTTGAGAAATTTATATTGAAATACCTTACCTGTGTAATGTACTGTGACGTTGAATTTATCGATGTGTAGTAAGCACTGTTCGGGTGACCGAAATGGGCAAGTTTGATATAATCTCGTGAAAAGAAGAGCAGATTTCATGCATAGCATATTTATGTATCTATTTAATTATAGAGAATGAATCTAACACAATAATGTATGTGTTGTAGATAGTTAGGTTGACCATCGGCTTACCCTGTGGTAGTGAGAGTTTACCGCAGTTAATACGGTGAATGGGTGTTTGTTTGTGTATGTATGCATGTGTGCACTTGAAATGAGTATTGGAATCATATATGATGTAAAAGTAATTTTAATCATGCTAAATTATGTTGAGATAAATTTAAAGTGATTGTGCTATATGAAGATAAATAGTAGCAAGGAATAATGATTTATTAATGTCTATGCATAGAAAATATATGAATGAAACAGTGAGCTCATCATGTTTGTTTCCATGAGCAGCGAAATTGCGACGCACGAAATTAACTTTTTGGCACACAACCACCGCAGAGGAGCCATGGCCATCTTCATGAACGTGCGGAATAGGCTCTAAGTTGATCTGGATATGCATAGATGCATGTTTCGGCTTTCAAAAATAATTTGAATATTAAAAATAGAGATGAGATGTCTTACCTTTGATTTTGCAATCTGGGACAGCAATAAGCTTGCTTCCTCAGATGGTCCACTGGTCGAGTGATGATATCGGTTCTGTCTTGTTTGGGATTTGCAAGCTTCGGTTCAAGCTTCAACAAGCTCACCAAGCTTTCCCTCTCTACGGTTTCCTTTTCTCACTCTTCTGTTCTTGCTCCGGTTCATAACCCAAGCTTGCTTCTCTCTTCTGTCTTTGCTTTGGTTCACAACCAAACACTCCTAAGCTTACTTTACCAAGTAGCTTACGGTTGAAGAAGAAGACACTCTTTATTTTTAAAAAAACAGAGAACAGAACTTTTATTTTGTTAAAACAGAAAAGATATCAAAAATGGCATTACGATTCTGTATATATAAGCTTAACACACTTAAGCTTTGTTTCATTTTTCCACCGACGCCACCTATGCCAATGAACCGACTTGCATTTCCAAAATATCAAAATGAAATCAATGCAAAATGTGAGTCATTGTTTAGGTTGGCTGTGTGCATTGATTACTGTTAATCAAATGCATGCATTACAATAATACACATATACATTAATACATTAATACATTATTAATATAATATATATACATTAATTAAATTAACATATATATACTTATTTTAAAATAAGAGAGAGAGAGAGAGAGAGAGAGAGAGAGAGAGAGATAATTGTACATATATATATACACATTACTTTAATATATATATTTATATACATATATATTAATAAATATCTTACATATAAACATATATATATATATCATTATATTAATAATATATATTTATTATTATATTAATATAATAAATATTTATATTTTATGATTACTTTAATCATATTAAAATACGGTATCCCAAAATTAAGCCGAAATATTTTCCAAGCTTATGCGTGCTAGCACGTCAGAGTCAAAAAATATATTCTTTACAATAAATAATCAAATTGCTACCTGATCAATATCTGTACAATATCATTAACCAATTAATGATTATTGTATAGTAGCAATAGTCATCATCATCAAGTAACCGACTATGTGTGTGACCACTTGGGTTTACTACGAACTGGACATGGGTGATTACGAACTCCTTTGTATCACTTTGGTACAACTCTTTGTAACCAAAGTTCCTAATGATTATGCGCGACCTTTAGCAAGATGCCATAACCCCCAGACACTAATGAATCCATATAGTCCTACGTTCATGTAGTAAAATCACTTTGCTGTTAACTCCCAATCAAGTGCAAGTCATTGAATCGTCAAACCCCTAACTCAATCATAAGAACAGGGTCTCAAATCATATACGAGAATCATGTATCCAAAAACACCGTTCTGGAAACATGTACTCTGGCAAGAGATTTCATTTCCTATGTATGACATCCCCGCCTAGAATCTTAAGCTCAACCATCTGAGCCAACAGATTCTATCTTGGTCATCACCTGTCCTTATACATCTAAACACATTGCCAGTAAGCTTTTTTCACCAGGCGTGGCTTACCTGGTGCTATATGCACAAGTGAACGATGTACCTCAGTGCGGAGGGCAGCCGTGACACTTCAGGTCAAAGGACTAGTGGTATACTAGTACGGTTGTGTGACGTATAATTGACTGTGAATAATCACCCATGTGATTCGTCACATTTGGTTACGTTCAGTAACACGTTTTCTAACGTATTACTCATGTTTATGCTCTTGTGACATGAGACTCGTCACCCAACTATTAGCCTCAAATACTAATCCTTGGTAGCATCAAACATGCCAGTCATGCAATGTCATTCTCTTATATGACAATACCTCAACCGGGAACTAATTTGGATGTATTTGAATCAGACTCTGTACTCATATCTACAACTCTTTGCAGATAGACTGTTGACATCATAATACATCATGAGATCTCATTTTTCATTTTATATATAATATATATATATATACACAACTGAATATGCAAAATGATATAAATACCATTTTATTAATCATAAATTAATTTACAATTAATTACAAAGTTATATATGCATAAGGATGATATCTCTAAACCGTATGACACGATTAGTTCTGGAGTGTATCTCCAACAATATATGCATGTATATATGTGGAACCAATATCGAATTTATACCTGAGTTTGATTGATTGAAAATTTGGTTACATGTGATTTGTTATGTTGTAAATGATGTTAGAAAGAATGAGGCTATTGTATGTTTGGATTATGGCTATGAGTGTTGATTATTACCTATATGTGTATATATGTTATGTGATGATACGAAATGATAGAATGAAATGCTTTATCTTGTGAGTTGTCTGTGTATTGTGGTTGACTTGGGCATAGGGTGACGGCGATATGTAATGCCTCTGATGATTGTGTTATGATAGGGGGACAATGGAACGTAACGTACCAAGGGTACTTGCAAGTTATTTTAGTGTATTGGGGGGACGACAATATGTAATGCCCTTAATCATTGGTATTCATTAAGTGTTTGAGGGGATAACGATACGTAATTCCCTTAAGCACCGATATGTTGTGAATGATGTGTAATGATTATTGTATGAAACTATGAGAAGTGTTTCTACGTGTGTATAAGTTGTTATATGTATACTGATGTCTCATGAGGACATGTACTTAATGTTAAGTTACAAATGTATATACAAAAATAGGATATTATATAGTGTGTTCATTTACTCACTAAGTCAAGTTAAACTTTGCCCCTTCCCTTTCCAATTTTGCAAGATCTGATAACTTGGTGAGTAGATATAGTGACTTGGAGACACGATGTAAAGAAGAGGTCATTAGTTATAGTTACCACTGTGTCGGGTCCATCTCACATAGAGATCGGCGGTGTTATTTTGCTTGTCATATGTTAAGTATTATATATTGTTGAAATTGTATGTTTATTGTAATGCCCCGACCCTTGACCTGGTTACCGCCGGCTCCTCGCTGACCCAAGCCTGGACTGCTGAGTTACCCTATTATAGCCTAGTGTCTCTTACGGGCCTACTGAGCAAGAATTTGTCCCCTCTGGGTTCCCCATCCACAGGGATTTGTTCCTTCTGTAATACCTCTGGAAAGTTCGCCTCCACCATGTTTCGAACCTGAGACCTCTACTTTAAGGAGTATTCCTTATGAAAGTGAGTACCAATTTTATTAAACTTAATTTTTGAAACTGTTATGAACTTCTGAACGGAGGTAGCTTAAAATTAACAAAATTTGAGAAGCATAGAATAAAATTTATATAAAATAGTTTTGCACGAATTTAGTTTTGAAAATTTTACTATATTATCTATGTGTTTATTTGACTCTTGCCAATTTTATGATATTTGAATGAGTATCTTATTTGTTAATAATCGAATATTGAGAGGTTCTCAAAAAAATTTCTTATACTGTCAAGACAAATGACTAAGTTTAAGATATAATAAAAGATATATTTATGTGGATTTAGGAGCTTATCTTTCTATATGATCTCATATTAAGATTGCTAAAGGTTATATTCTAATTTCATGAGAAATTGACATTATTTAATGTATAGGAAAAATCCTTGATAGGTTTAGGGTCAAATTTGGAAAGTTTATTGATTTTGTATAATGAGACTTATGGAGGTTAATCTCTAATTTTAGGGTTAAAGTGATTAATTTTTTTTATTGGAAATGTTTAGAGATAAGTATGCTAAACTTATGAAAGAATCATAATAAACATATTTATGTATTTGACTAAGTTTGAAAATAAGTTTTTTAAAGTACGTATTATTATATAAGTACTGATATTATGCACGCATTTATATATACAGGATATGTGATTATGTGATTGGTTAAGATTATGTTTTGATGTGTTCATTTACAAGTTATGTGTAACAACATTAAGCATGAACATATTTGCATTCTTTTAAGAAATATGTGTTCTTTTGTAAGAAAATTTTCATGAAAGCTAAGATTTGCGTTTTTGAGGTATCCAACTTCATTACTTGCTAGTAGGCATTATAAATTTATATGAAGCTTTTATAAGTATGGTCAATCTCTCAGAATTTGATATATGTGATAATTATTATTAAGTGATCCATATGATATGGGAGAAACCTTTTGGTACACTTACATCTAATGCATCTTCACATTTATGTGTTGACCTATTTATACATGTAGGAGGATTCATCGATGACTAGGGTAAGGATTAGCTCTTACCTTGGGCCATGAGAGTTTTTTATGTGTGTTATTATAAGCCCCACTTATGCTTACCTCATATACAATATATCACTGATTGGTGACTAGGCTTAATAAGTGATAAATTGAAATCTTATTAGATAGTATTGAATAAGGATAATCCTTATAAATTTTAGAAAAAGTTTCATTATGTATTTCGAAACTTTTGAGATTGATCATGGTTTTAGTCTCATGTCATACTACGCATATGCATTATATGTGATTATGTATATATTTTACATTTATAAAAAACTAGTATAATTACCGAGTTTTAAAAAAAATTCATTATAGTTTATTGTGATTCTTAGATGATTGAAGGGTTGTGCGTGTAGTAGATTTGGTTGTACTTCTCATCCTTTGTTTCCTATGATTTAGGACTTACGAACTTATCGGTTGTTGTTTTATTAGATTAGCTTAATTTTCTTTTGAGACATATTATTGTTGGTTTAAAGATCATTTATCTGGATTTTATATTTATGAAGTTTTAATAAGTATTGTATTTTTCTTAATGAAATATGTTATTTGATAACTTTGATTGTTCTTTGACCAGGTTGGAAGAGGGAAATAATGATAAACCTTAGAAAAAATATTTTTAAGATTTAAGTACAGTTAGGTTTTTTCTTAATATTCTCATGGTATATCCTTATTTAATGGTAGCCACTCCTCAAATCTAGTTTTGAAAATAGTTTGGAACTGGGCAATTTATCAAGCATATCTTCATATCTTGCTATTGAGAACATGCATTTCACAGTTATTTTATTAATGGCTTAAATATCAACACGTATTCTCCATGAGCCATCTTTCTTAGGAACCAAATGAGTTGTATAAGAATAATGACTTAAACTCGGCCTTACCAATTATTTTTAAAATAATACATCCACCATGGTTTACAACACCTTATGTTCAATTGGGTTTATTATGTAATGGGGCATATTCGGTAAATTGGCAATAGGGATAAGATTAATTTGGAGTTGAATATCATGTATATGAGGCAATTTATCTAGTAATTCCTTAAGGTAACACTCTATGAATTCCTCCAAAAGTAGTTTAACTACTTATACTACTGTAGTAAATTCTTTATTCTCTTTTTCACTGTCAATACCATTACTAAGTTATTTTCTTTTGTATTCCTTAATAGAATTGCTTTATTAAAAACCAACATCACTTTCTAGTTCCCAAACTTAAGTGCTTTCCCCTTATCTTTAGTCATGAGAATTAAGACAATCATTTTATTCTTCTAAACAAACTCACACATGTTATCTTTTCCTTTATAAGCAACATCAATATCAAATTGAAAAGGATGCTCTAAAAATATATGGCAAGCATTTATATCTACTACATCACATATTATCTTATCTTGGTAGTGTTTTCTAATTGACAAAGGAACTTAATAAACTCCCTAACATTTGTTTCTGCACGTATCTTATAAGAATTAGGGTGTAATCCCAAAGCTTTCACCAATTGTTTAGAGACAATATTATCACTGCTTCCACTATCTAAGATCTCTTGGGAAATTTAGTGATGTTTTGAGGTATTATCTAGGTTGTTGTAGTGATGTTTAAGTGTTGGTTGGTTATCTAGTAAGATGTCATAGGGATATTTGTTTATCTTGGTTAAAGTCAATGTACTTTTTTTTTAGTATACTGAGACTTATTGTTCTAGCTTAATTATACCTAGTTTGTAAGCTAAATTCATTGCTTCAAATAGAATCCATACAAGATTCATCTCTAATTTATGTCTAATAGACATCTTCAAACCTTCCATAGAGCAAGCAATTTATTGCCTCTTTGTCTTATTCAAATTATTTATGGCATTTAGCCTATAAAATTCTTTTATATATTCACTAACTAATTGGTCCTTTTGTTGACAATGTTGGTACTGTTGTAAAAAAACAAAAAAAAAAAAAAAAAATTTCCTAAGTCATTGGGTAAAAATTAAGTTTGTAAGAATTGTCTCATTCTAGAAAATTTTGAACTCGACCTTTGCCTTCTCACCTTCTGACTCTTTGCGTTTATTCCCACTAAATAAAAGCTCCACCTATCATCTTGTAAGCCACAACTTGAACTTTCTTCTCCTAGAGAACATAACACATTCGAAGAATTTTTTTACTCTATTCATGCAATCTAGGAAGTCTTTAATATGTAAATTCCTATCAAAGCTAAGAATCTTAATTTTTACCTTGTACTCAACTTCTAAAGCTCACAGTGGTATGTGCCGCTGGGTATTTCTTTTTTACCCTTAAGTACCATGCTTTGACATCTTCATCACTATTAAAGTAGTTGTGAAGGCCAACCTTGGTGGATGAAGTTTTATTTATATCCTTCTTACGCATTAAGGTGAACTCGTCGATGTTGTGGTTGGCGATTATGGTGATGCGTTGGTTAAGTTGGAGTCACATCTCGTCCATGATTTTGCCGCTTTAGCTACTTATCTTTTTCTATATTGTTGGTTTGTTGTAGAATTTGATGTATCCCTGTCATAAACACATCAAACTTAGCTTAAAATTGTCCCTTTAGTTCTCCAATGGCAGTTCATAGAGCCACAATTAAAAAATATTGCATTCATTAATATCATGTTTCGAATACTTTTGGAAAAAGTATGAAATAATTAGAGAAAAAAGATTTTCCCTGCTTTTAACAGGTAGACATTAGTATTTATTGACACTTTTTAAGTAGTATCAGTGTCTATAGGAAAACGATGCCAATTTTAATATATTAAAACAATGTCGTTTTAACACTAATTTAAAATTTATTTTTATTTAAAATGTTCAAATATTAAAATTTAGAAAAAAAATCTGCCTTGTTTTATGACGTAATATTTTACTCCATATTTTTTCTCCTTCACTTGCCCTTTTTCATCAATGCTTCACTAAAAAATACCAAAATCTTAAAAACCTTAGCTTTCATTTCTTCTATATTATATGTTGGTGTTAGAGATATGCCCTAGAACCAATCGTGTTATACGGTTTAGGGATATCATCCTTATTTATATATAACTTTGTAATTAATTGTAAATTAGTTAATGATTAATAAAATGACATTTATATCATTTTGCATATACAGTTGCATATATATATATATATATAGATATTATGTATAAAATGCAGAATGAGATCCTGTGATGTATTATGACGTCAGGATTCTATCTGCAAGGAGTTGTAGATATGCGTACAGAGTCTAATTTAAATACATCCGAATCAGTTCCCGATTGAGGTATTGTCATATGAGGGTATGACATTATATGACTGGCATATTTGATGCTGCCAAGGATTAGTATTTGATGCTAATAGCTAGGTGATGAGTCTCATGTCACAAGAGCATAAACATGAGTAATACGTTAGAGTATGTGTTACTGAATGTGACCAAACATGATGAATCACATGGGTGATTATCCATAGTCAATGATACGTCACACAGCCGTACTAGTGTACCACTAGTCTTTTGACCTGAGGTGTCACGGCTGCCCTCCGCACTCAGGCACATCGTTTACTTGTGTATATCCCACCGGGCTAGCCACACCTAGTGAAATAAGTTTGCTGGCAATGTGTTTAGGTGTAAGAGGATAGGTGACGACCAAGATGGAATTTGCTGGCTTAGATATTAGAGCTTGAGATTCTAGGTGGGGATGTTTTACATGGGAAATGAAATCTCTGGTCAGAGTACGTGTTTCCAGAAAGGTGTTTTTGGATACATGATTCTTGTATATGATTTGAGACCCTATTCCTATGATTGAGTTAGGGGTTTGACGATTCCATGACCCGCATTCGATCGGGAGTCGATAGCAGAGGGATTTTACTACATGAACGTACGACTATATGGATTCATTAGTGTCTGGGGTTGTGGCATCTTGCTAGAGGTTGCGCATGATCATTGGGAACTTTGGTTACAAAGAGTTATACCGAAGAGATACGAAGGAGCTCGTGTCTATCCATGTCCAGTTCACAGTGAACCCAGGTGGTCACACGCATAGTCGGTTACTTGATGATGATGGCTATTGCTATTATACAATAATCATTAATTGGTTAATGTTATTGTACATATATTGATCAAGTAGCAATTTGATTTTTTATTGTAACGAATATATTTTTCGGCTCTGACGTGCTAATATTCGTATGCGTAAAAAATATTTTTGTTTAATTTTGGGATACCGTAAATATAATTTGCAGATGTAATAATATTAATATATTAGTAATATATTTTAATATGATTAAAATAATCATAAAATATAAATATTAATTGTATTAAAATAATAACAAATATCTAAAATGTATTAATGATATATATATTGTTAAAATAATGATATATATATGTAAGATATTTATTAATATATGTGTATATAAATATATATGTATATATTAAAGTAATGTGTACATATATATGTAATTGTATCTCTCTCTCTTTCTCATTTTAATATACTTATATATATGTTATTTTTATTAATGTGTATGTATATTATATTATTAATGTATTAATGTATTAATGTATATGTGTATTATTGTAATGCATGCATTGGATTAAGAATGATCAATGCACACAGCCGACATTAACCATGACTCATCTTCTTGCATTAAATTTCATTTTGATATTTTGGAGATGCAAGTCGGTTGATTGTGATTGTGGAGTTGGTGGATGTTTATCACAATGAGATTTGATAAGCACAAAGCTTAAGGGTTAAGCTTATATATATATATATAGAATACGTTATGCTATTGAATATACACGTCTCTGTCTTTCTTCTTCTCTATTTTTGAAAAACAAAAAAAAAACTTTTTCTTCTTCAACCGTAAGATTGCTAGGTGAAGCAAGTTAAGTTACTTGGTTGTAAACTAAAGCAAAGATAGAAGAGAGAAGCAAGCTTAGGTTGTAAACTGAAGCAAGAACAGAAGATAAAGAAGAGGAAATCGTAAAGAGAGAAAGCTTGGTAAGCTTGTTAAAGCTCAAACCAGAGCTTACAAATCCCAAACAAGCCGAAACCGGTTTCATCACTCTAACGTGTAGATTACATGAGGGAGCAAAGTTGTTGCTGTCCTGGATTGCATAATGGGGTGAGACATCTCATTTTTATTTTGGAATTTATTAAACAAAGCATGATTTTTGAAAGTCGAAACATGCATGTGTGCATGTCAAAATTAGTTGGGAACCTATTTCGCAAGTTCATGAAGATGGCCATGGCTCCCCTGCGGTGATTGCGCGCCCGAAAGTTTCTTTTGTGCGTCACATTTTTGTTGCTCATGGAAACAGAGCATGTGAGCTCACTGTTCTGCTCAATTGGGTATACAGCCCAGAACACAATTAAGACCCAATGCGTTAGGACCAAACCCAAAGACACTAATCTGGGGGTAACAAAAACCTTAGGTAAATGAGAGGTGAGATGCCTAAGGTTAGACAAGAGACCTTAGGAGTAATTAGAGCCAAGGCTTCTTAAAGTCACACTGAGGCCCTCAACCTCATTCTAAGATCTCTTGAAGAAGGTCTCAGGCATAGATAATATAGGTTTCGGGCATGTGACACTTGAGCTCACCTCAGGTAGATAAAGAAGCCTCAAATAGTGGCCTCTGAGACTTTTTTATATCTACACATTAAGGAAAGATTCGTTTCTTCCTAAAGATTCATCCAGATACTTCCATACAAAGGATCCTTAACCTATTAAAGGTATTCTATAATAAGGATTTCAAGCTCAGTAGAAGTATTCAGCAAGAAGAGCTCAAGATCCCATAAATCCATAAAACCAATGCTAATCAAATGGAATCTTTATGATTCTCGCACGACGAGATACTTGTTTCCAGATTCCATAGAATTCTACCAACCTTGAGAGACATCAACATCTATAAAAGGAGACAAATGACAAATAAGTAGGTATCATGAAACTCTGGTATCGAGAGCTTATATTCTTCTTCTCCTTTCTCTCATAACAGAAAGAAAAACCCTAACTTAAGTATCAGAGGACAACCGGCTTTTACCCCTATAGGTTTCTGTTGTGATTGTAGGTTTAATGCATTATCAAGTAAGGAAACAAAGATTGGTACTGGTGCACAGGATCCTAAAGAAGGATTTTTGCTACATCAACATCTAATGTTGTCTATAGAAAATTTGAACAAAAAGTCAAAAACCACCATTAAAAATAAATAATGGCAACCTCCTGAACTTATGTGACAAGAAATCAAGTAGCAGTAAGGGAAAATCCTCAAGATAACCCCTTTGAAGAGATAACGGAAATTAATCGGAGTAATGATAGTTAGTCGCCACCCGTGGAAGGCACAAATCACAGTTTGGAGGCTTCGTCATCACATTAGATTCCCTTCAACCAAGGAATCTCGAAAACTAAATGGTCGGCTAAAAGCCTAGCCAATAATGAAAGGTAGCACGCAAAAAAAGACAAGCAGATCCAGGCCTTGGTTAAGGAGGTAGCGAGAATGAAAAGAATGCTTCAAATCGATTCTCAAAAGTTTAAAATGCCTGTATCGGCAGAAGTAGTGCAATGTAGTGTTCCCAGTGCTTTACGCACTAAGAATCGTGAAACCAATTTTTTTGCAAAACACCCCCAGGAGGAGGTATACAACCTTTGAAAAAGGAAAGAGAAAAGTTCCCAACCGTCTACCTGAGGAGCTACGAGGTGAAGATATTGCCTTCAGAATTACTAGTGAACTTGAGCCTGAATTCTAATATTCCCTCGAAGATTCAACGATTATTTGTAAAAGGGGGTCGGACTACAGTTCTGGTCCGGAGGATATGAGGACATTTTTTAATCGAAAATGGCTAAAAAAGGGAGAAGGCTCTCTACGGAGTTTACCTCGAAGAAAGAGGCCCAAGGAAAATAATAACCAGGTTAATAATTTGGAGGCTTGTGTCAGCAAGTTGGTCGAGAAATTAGAAGACCAAAAGAGAAGAAGGGAAAGAAAGGACGACGAGCCTGTATCACGGATAGGGCCTTATACTCTAAGTCCCTTTTCTCCTAAAAGATCCTAAATCTTGTTCTTCCTAAGAAGTTCAAGATGTTGCAGATAAACTCTTTTACGAGAAAAATTGACCCGTCTTTACATATGGATCTCTTTAGGGAGATGATAACGATCCAAGTATTAGATGAGTTTCAGATGTGCCGCTTGTTCCTATTAACTCTAGAAGGGCAAGTAAGGAAATGGTTCATTAGTTTAATCCCGGGTAGTATTCGCAACTTCAAGCAATTGTACAAATTATTTGTTAACGAGTTCAAAGGGGCAATTGTTAACCTTAAAACTCTTGGCTCGCTACTGCTCATGAAGCAAGGGGAAGGTGAAACCATTAGGAACTTCATCAAAAATACCATGACGAAGTGATGGAATTCAAGGCTTATCATCACTCTTTGGCTTTAGAAGGCCTCAGAAAAGGTTTACAAGTGGATCGAGGGTGTTACGTTGTGTGAAAACCATCCGTTACCACCTATGAAATAGCTCAGTGGAAGCTGTTAAATGAGATTGAAATCAAAGATTAAGTCGCCCTCAAATTAAAAGAAGAAAAAGTTCTCAGACCACCACCTTGCAGTGAAATGAGAAACCCAAGGACTAACTCGAGAAGAAGACGTGATGATAGAAGAAATTTCCTAGACTTTGACAAAAAAGAGAGACAATCTTAGGGGCAAAATAGAACAGTACGTGCAAAAGAGGTGAATTTTCCTTGAGAGGATGTCACTTGCCAAGAATGGACGAGACGAAAAATGGTAGTCTATGTCCAGAAGGATAAAGCCTTCACTCCCTTGAATGTCCTACTCTCACACGTCTACCAAAAAATCAAGAGAAGAGGAGCCATACTTATAGAACCTCATCCTATAAAAACTAAATCTAGAGGGAGTGCCTAAGAAAAGTATTGTGAATTACACCAAAGTGCTAGACCTTTGACAGACAAATGTTTCGTTCTCATGAATCATCACGAAATGCTGATTCGAAACAATTACTTGTTAAACTTCATAGCAACGAATAAGGAAGAGATTGGCGCCCCAGACCAAAAAATCAAACATCAATAGATGCACGAGTTACGGACTATGGTAATTTTAGGTGAAATTACATTGGTGAAAAATTCAAATAGAGTAAAAAAGAACTAATCATAGTATTTATTGCCGAATGCGGCCTCGGACATCCACATTATAAATGTGTGAGTCAAGAAGAAACAAAAGGTTGCCTTAGTATCAATTATGTTGGTAGACGAAGATGAGGTTAAGGTACACTATCCATACGATGACGCTTTAGTGACAACTTTAATGGTAGGAACATCTCGAATTAGTCAGATTCTGGTAGATATAGGGAGCTCAGCTTGTTGGAGATATGCCCTAGAACCAATCGTGTCATACGGTCTAGGGATATCATCCTTATGTATATATATATA
>JAXCLQ010014332.1:13114-37706 GCA_035584115.1 Cedrela odorata
TTGATGGTATTATGTTAAAAATGGTGTAGGATGGCTTTACTCAATTAAAGGTTTGAGAATTTTAATCTGAAGATAAAAGAATTTAAGTTTTGAGTTGAAAGTTGTGAAGTAAATAGTTATTGTGATTAGTATCTTCTGCAAATCTCTATTTTATTTAATAAAAGTTCTTCTGCCCCCTCCTCTCAGAATAAAAAAATGGTGATGTGAATACTATTCGCATTATTCAATATTTCATTAATTAAAATCTAATAAAATACTAAACTGCATAGGTATTAATAATATATTTTTAATTATTCTAATATTATCAACATTGTGTTTGGTATTGCTTCTCCGGATGGAGCTTTTACTAGTTGTACGGTTACAAGTAAAGGTTTTATTAGTAGAGCTTTTAAAAAGTTGTTCTTGTTCAATCACATCTTTTTGAAGAAAAATGTCTAATTACCTTCAACAAAAGTTCTGTTAAGTAAATTAAGCTATGTTGTGAGAAAGCTGTGATAGGTTTCGTAAATAACATAAGGGTGTTTTTGATAATCTATTTACAATAAAAATAAATAAAAAATAAAAACAAAAAACTCAAAAAGAATGTATCAAAGAAGCTTCTCCTAGTAGCTGTGAAACAACTTTCTCAATACTAAAGTAATTTTTTTTTATAGTCAGGATCTAAAAATAAAAATTAAAAGAGCTTGTTTACCATTGAAAAAGCTCTTTTGGTCAGTTGATCAGCCATACCAAATGGATGATAAGATTCTTAAATCTACAAGAATTGGAGATATCACATAGTTAAACTTAACTTCAATTGGCTGAAGATCAAATAAATGCCCTAAAACTCAATCTAGATTCAAATAAATTACCAAATGTCCTAATTGTGTAGTGGTGGTTGCAACTACAGTTATTTTTGTACTGCTTTATATTAATGTATTCATAACTAGTAAATTAATAAAACTTAGGATGGCATAAGCATTTGCAAGAACTCTTTTCTTATGGCTGGAGCAAAACATCTCAGTCACCAAAAATATTAAAACCTCACTAGATATATGGTGATGTTTTAACCTTCTTAGTGACATCTAAGACAATGGCATGAATAATCTTGTTTTATTAATCCTTTTCTTCGGTTGTGGTTATGGATTGATATTAACATTATGTGCATCATGGTTTGTATAAAACTTATTTTGCTGTGTTTTTCTTATTTTATTGGTGGCTGTTTTTGTGTTTGATTGCAAGCTTGGTTGAGGTTCACAGAGGTGTTCAAATCAGATTTCTTGATATACTTGTCTTAATTGTTTTGATATTCAGGGTCTTCGTTTTTTCACTGTTGTTGTTTTTTTTTTATTGCTGCAGGTTACAGATAAAAAACCATCTGCTATTAACTATGGCCCAGCAGAAAATTCTCATGTTGCTAATTATAGAATGGCATTGGAAAAATTTCCTCTTTCTTTGCATCGGAAAAAGTGGTCAAAGACAGAAAGTGAAAATCTGGGAAAGGGAATGAGACAACAGTTTCAAGAAATGGTGCTTCAATTGTCTGTGGATAGACTCAGGTATGCCTAAGCATATTTAGTCATTATTAGTTATCTTTTTAAAGTGTAAGGACTGACAAGGCATGCTTATCTTAAAAGTCAAATATGTAACTTGCCCATCAGTATTTACCAGAGATAGTTATCAAAATACTTTATAGTTCTTTAAACTCATACCTTGGAAGTATAAGAAGTCAAAGGGAAGCTCATTAGACTTTCATAGAACTTTAGCCACTTACAGCCATATCTTTCCGGGGCTTCAGTTCATCTTAAAGTAATACATTATATTTTACACATTATGATAGGCATGTTGTCTATGCTTTTAATCTGAATAGTATGGGTAATATGGATAAAATCCATTTAATAAAATAAAAAAAAAACTTATGAAAGGAATGGTAAGTTTAAATACATCGACAAAAGTACTTTTTGATTATGAGTTGTGCTGTGTCAAGCCTTAGGAGGGCTTTCATGCAAAGGCATGTTTATGATGGGATCATACCTTCGAGGCTGCTTCTTGAAGTTAAATTTAATAATGCGTTTGACATTGCAACGCATAGAATTTTTGTTATCTTTGCTTTGCTTGCATTATTTAAAGCAAATTTATCTGGGTATACTTTAAATTCACAGTGTTGCAGAGGGATCTTCTACAAATACAAATGGTTTAGATAACATTTTTGCATCAATCAAAGATATTGAAGTTACCCCCGAAATGATTAGGGAATTTCTTCCTAAAGTTAATTGGAATCAATTAGCTTCAATGTACGTTGAGGGTCATTCTGGTGCAGAATGTGAAGCACGGTAAGTACTTTCATTTGTTATACCATTTAGAATTTATGGAATTTGATGTGGAAATTCTAAACTATATGAGGATTAGATGTTGCTTCTCTAACAATGTCTGTAGGTACTCACTGAGTGTACTTTGCTCCATCAGTTTCTTGTAATTGGCAAACTAAGCTCATTTTTTATGTTATCATATTTGGAGCTCTTATGGACTTGGTGTTGGATTGATTTTATTTGGGGTATCAGATTCTTTTCTTTTATTAATTTGTTTATTTTACTTCTTGTAGCTTTAACAATTCAAAGAACAATTGCCTTGAAATTTTATATTTTGTCCTATTTTTGACATATGTTTTAATATTTCAACAATTGAATTATGACTATTTTCATATCATGGAGAAGGGAAGTGTCAAGATTTAATTTATGTTATAAGAAAATTTTCATTTTTGTTTGTTAAATGAAATGAGAGATCAGGATTTTGGAATGTTGCTCCAAAGAGACTTGAGAAATAGAAACCTCCTTAAGGGGAAGCTGTGGGTTGAACCACAGGCCTAGCTCTTGATACTTGAGATCCTTGACTGCTTTGCCAGGTCTATTTTAATTTATATGTTTCCTTTCTATCAGCTTTTCTATTTGAACAGTTTTCATAGGAAATTTTTGTTGTTTCAAACAAACTACAACTATTACACATCCCATACCTTTCCAAGTCTGATTTTCTTCCTTGTATCTTCATTCTAGTTTTTTAATATGGTTTGGATTAGCCACTAGAGAAAGATTGTTAATGTTCAATCAGCTTATGGGGTGGCCCATGTGAAATGTGTTAGGAGATCTCTTAACTTTGTGATGCAGTGACAAATGTCATATGTTTTTTTGATGAAGCAGACATTTAGTTTATGAACATAATTAGGATCCAAGGTTATAACATAATTTTCTTTCCTATCAACCAAAAAACTAAAAAAATTATGCCCAAGGTTTAAAATGCTTGGGTTTGCCATGTACTAGCCCATCCATCTGTTCCCATAGAACATTCCTATTGGCATGCATTGGCAAAGCAGTTCTTTCTGATATATGAAATATGAATAATATGAATTATTAGTAGTAATAATCTATTATTCACCCCATTGATAGCTATTGATTTTTAGCTCATCCACAGCTAAACTATTTGGGATTCCCCTATTATTGTAACCAAGATTCTAGAATTTGTCTGGTGCTGATGCTAAATTTGTTTGTGCTTGTGTTTACCTGCCATTATTCATTGTCATTCTGTAACTGTCCTCAGTCTGGTGCAGTTTTTAACTTGCTTTTCATGTTTATTGATTTTCCATGAGTTAACCTCGCTGAACTGGCTTATAACCATGTCATGTGCTATGGTTCTGTTCTTTTATCTTATGTTTATGGCTAAAAACCTCACAGGTGGTTGAACTATGAAGATCCCCTAATAAATCATAATCCATGGACTGTCGAAGAGGATAAGAGTCTTTTGCTCATCATTCAAGAAAAGGGGATTAATGACTGGTTTGATATTTCAGTCTCACTGGGGACTAACCGGACCCCATTTCAATGTTTGGCACGTTATCAAAGGAGTTTGAATGCATGCATGCTGAAAAAGGAATGGACTGAAGAGGAAGATGACCAACTTCGTATTGCTGTAGAAGCCTTTGGTGACAGTAATTGGCAGTTTGTAGCTTCTACTTTGAAAGGACGGACTGGTCCTCAGTGCTCTAATAGGTTAGTCAGCTGCTTTTGAAAACTATTTGTAGTTGTATTGTATTCCTACTAATGAATTGTGCAAAACTAGCAAATATTTTATTATTTAATTGTTGAAGAAATAATGAGGAATTTTCTGCATAAATGACTATGGAACCTGTGTGTTAGACACTACAGAGCACATGACGCTTTGAAGCCCATTCTATGACTTATATGTACATTATTCACACAGAAACTATCCATTGAAGTTTTATTTTTCACATTGTGTAGTTGTTGCTTGAAACAATAGGGCAAAATGACTGTGTTTGTGTACTGGCACATTAAATAAATGGTTTTGTCTTTCGAATGTGGTTTTTTTAATTCAACCTTCCTGGAGATAGCACAAGCTTATGGGGACATAATCAATAATGGGTTGAATGAAAGAACTGCAGAATTGCGCGAAGATAGGAAATCGGTAGAATTTATTAATTTCATGTTTGAACCAAACCTTGGAATCTATTCTTCTCTCGATTATGCTTCATTGTTGCTTACCTCTCAATTTCATTCTAGCTACTAAATGAAACCTACGTTTCTATGTTTGTAATCTTCCACTTTATCATATTACACATGTCACATGGTGCATGTGATTTGGTAAATTCTACTGTTTTTATTATGTGACTGTCAGCTGTCCCATACTGAAAATTGTTTTCCTTGCAGATACTTCTTGATGTAATCAAAATGTATTATTTTTGGTTTTCGTTTTTTCTGTTCACCAAGTTCCCTGTAGTAGATGATTTACGCTTTGGGTTACTATTTTAATAAGGACTAGTAGTTGTTCTGCAAATAACTTAAACAGTTGTATTTTGTAATATACAGATGGAATAAAACACTTCACCCGATGAGGCAACGAGTTGGGAGGTGGATTCCAGATGAAGACAAACGCCTTACTGTAGCTACGATGCTTTTTGGGTGTAGGAACTGGAAGAAAATAGCTCAATTTGTGCCAGGTCGAACTCAAGTGCAATGTAGAGAAAGGTATCCATTAATAATCTCATATTCGTTTCAGATTTTGATTTGACAAAATTTAACTTGTCTCTCTGTCAGCAGATGGGTCAATTCTTTAGATCCTTCTGTGAATCGGAGTAAATGGACTGAACAAGAGGACTTGAGGTTAGAAGCAGCAATCGAAGAGCATGGGTATTGCTGGTCCAAGGTTGCTGCTGTTTTGCCTTCACGTACCGACAATCAGTGTTGGAGGTATGAAGTTTTAGATTTTATAAATAGATTTAGAAATAGACATTCATGGGAATAAATTGAAGGCTATAATTTTGTTATTTCTCTATACCTCAAATATTTTCTGTACATTGTCTGAACTTCATCTTTGCTTTTCTTATAAGCAGGAGGTGGAAGGCATTGCATCCGCATGAAGTGCCTTTACTTCAGGCAGCTAGAAAGATGCAAAAAGCTGCTCTTATATGCAACTTTGTAGATCGAGAGGAGGAACGCCCTGACCTTGGTCCGAAAGATTTTATTCCATTGGCAATGTTAAACTCAGCACCTCAACTCGAGAATGCAAATTCATCTAAAAAACGCAAAAGAAAATTAAGGTATAAATTTTAAATACTTATCTCATTTATCATCGTTGATAGACTATACAGGTACTAATTTACATCACTTTTTGTGCAGTGTAAAGCCGGAATCTGGGAAGGAAAAGGATGCTTGGTAAGTTGTCTTTTTGTTTCTTCCCATTCCTGATGCTTCTTAGAAAGTACTTACTGGTTTATTTTCCATGTCAGTTAGTTCTGTATATGATCATGCC
The DNA here is from genome assembly GCA_035584115.1 of Cedrela odorata. Taxonomy (NCBI): domain Eukaryota; kingdom Viridiplantae; phylum Streptophyta; class Magnoliopsida; order Sapindales; family Meliaceae; genus Cedrela; species Cedrela odorata. The sequence goes on from JAXCLQ010014332.1 coordinate 18,911, forward strand.
TGTGATTTTTATCTTTCTTCTCAGTTGTATTTATTTGTTTATTTATTGTGGACGTAATGCAGCAATGTTCAGAAGAAGATTAAATCCCAAGGAGCTGGGGACAAAGCTCAAGTTTGTTCTGAGGAAGTTTTAGGTGTAGCTGTCTGTGATGAGATTGAAACTTCTGATAACCATGATGCCATTCTAAAGAAAAAAACAGTGAAGCTGCATTCAGGAAAGAAAAAGGTTAATAGTAGGCACAATGCCACAAAGAAATCTTTGAAAAGGGGTTCAAAGAAGCAATATTGTGCAGAACTGGAAAAAAGCAGTCAGGGTAATCATGTGCAACCCACTGAAAATCGTACTACTTGTGATGAAGGTGAGAACTTATCTTTGGTGGGCATTAATAAGGCTCAAAAGCGGGTCCGCAGAATGAAAAGATGTAACGAACCATCAGGGGAGTACCAGCGTATTGCACGTGTTTCATGTCAACCAGATGGGCGCAAAATGTCTAAAACTAAAAGTAAATCTTGTTCTAAGGACCTTTTACAAGCATCAGATGGAGATGACATAACACTTGCTTGCTTTCTTCATAACAAGTCAAAGAAGATAAAGCTTGAAATCCCTAAAATTGCTGATCAGGCGTGTTCTCACTCTGATACGACGGGACCACCATTGCTATCAGAAGCAGTAGATCAACACAGTAACAAACATCAAATGTCATCCCAAATGCAAAATGGTGAAGCTCACACATGCTGCGATGGTGCTATAGAAAATATGGTCGAAGGTGAGTTTATATCAAACAATGAACCAGTGCCAGAGTCGATGATGAACGTTAATGATGTGAAAGATGATCTTGAAGCTGGTGATACAACCCTTGCTTGCTTGCAGAATAGATTATCAACCAACATGCCTTCAAGTCGTTTAAGGGATATGCAGAAATTTGTATCCAGTGATAAGGAGCACAGTGCCGGAGATATGATCAATGGTGGAATGATTCCTCTGCATCAACAAGTGAGGGAACTAATAAGCGATAAATTGGAAGGTGATGAAGATGGTGCTGACATTACACTGGCTTGCTGGCGTAATAAATTGAAGTTTAGCAATAATTCAAAAGGTGATATAGATGCCGCTGACATTACACTTGCTAACTTGCATAGTAAATTGAAGAAGAGGTCGCCCCACTCTGCCTAGTGCAAAAGTGACTAAGGCCATTTTTGATACTGTTGTGCTTCTAGTCAACTTTCAAAGCACAATAGTTAGTGTTTGGTGAATATCAACTTTTAGTGGGGACTAATTTCTTTTTACGTACGTTTAACATTTAATGATTTTATCCTGCAGTAGCTATAGTTTCAAATCCATAGCACATCTGTCCCGCACATACCCTAAGTAGTCCTCTCAAACAAAGAAATGTAAGTTTCTCTTTCTTTGGGGTTGATCAGCTTGAAGCCTGCAACATGCCATGAAATCGTCATAGCAGGTGAAGCTAGTCTTGACGCTGATACACCCCCAGACATTTGTTATGTATAGGTAAATATTTCATTTGTTCAGACTGCTATATGTATATGTAGATATTAGTTGTGAAGATTATTCAGTTTGGTGAAGAGAAAACAAAGGAGGAAAGTAGAAAAAGAAAAGAAAAGAAAGTGAGAATGAGAGAAAAATACCACAGGTAGAATTTTTTTGATGAAACACCTGTAGAACCGCAATTTTTTATCAAACTTTTTATCTTATATTCGATTGACAGTTTTTTTTCCTTCAGCTGATTGTTATGTTGTCTAATTGAGATTTCCTGTTTGATGTATGATTTGTGTTCTATCCTGCTTGGTTAATGTCTCATTTGCATGTTCAATTTAGTCATCCCCCTAGTTTAAGGTATGTTAGGAGACGAGATGTTATGAATTTTAATTTGTGAAATTTTTGGTTGTTAAATATAAGTGAGCTGGTAATTGATAACAAATATTAATGTTAATTAAACAGTGTTTATAAAACATTTATAATTAAAGTATAACAACTATAAATATACTATTAGGACTGTCAATTTGGTTTCTGTATATTTGTGTCATGTTCAATAAACATCAATTTGAATATGACTTGTTTGATTAATAATTGTGCTCAAAATAAAAAATTTTAATTGACACGATTTATTAAACATTTAATTGAATTGTAATTGTGTTACATGCTTAATATTTATTAATGTAAATTAATTTTATTTTTAATTAATGTAATTATTTTTTTAAAAAATAAAAAATAAAAAATTTTAATTATAAATAAATTAACATAATATAATAATTATTTATTTTTAATATATTTTAAAACATAATAAATATAATTAAAATTTTTAAATATAAAAAATAAAAAATATATTAATTAAATTATATATAAATTAATATAATATAATAATTATTTAAATAATTATATTATAAATAAAATTACGTGTTAATAATTTTAAAATTTATATAATTATTAATCTTGTTGCTCATTTAATATTTTAAAATTTATATAATTATTAATCTTGTTGCTCATTTAATATCAATTTCTATCGACTCAAATTTGTAAAATTTGCATGCAATTGACAAATTAAGTCACATTATATCAACTTGGATCTGTAAAATTTGTTACCGCCTTGCTCATGGTAATCATTCTTAATAGAATTATCGATTAAATACGTTCTTCAAAACTACAAACATTTCTTATCAATTACAGTAGCAGTCAATCCAAAGATATGTGTGGATTTATGCTGAGGAGGGAGTGGTAGTATCCTATTATACACATTCAAATAAAAATAAAAAGAAAATAGACGAGCCATGCCCTATTTCTAGTAATCTCTTTTAGAAACCTTAGGTTACGCACCAGAGGGCATAACACATCAAAAAATACTAGATCACACACATATTCCACTCATCCAACAAACTTTACCATTTTGTAGATATTTGTTCTGCAGATATAACTTATGTAACATCTGAGAGTACCCAAGGCGTAATACAAAAGGCTTGAAATAATTGCAAAAGAAGGATGCATATCAACAATTATGCAAGTATTAAACTTGGATGTAAAGTAAACTACAATACAATTCATAATTAAACAAAAACCAAAACATCTGAATTAATAAGCCAAACCAAAGGCCTCAAAGCCATTTAATGATTCAAATAAAGAAAACAAAATATTCTTAGAAACATTTTTGAACAAAAATCTGAAATAGGTCTTAAAACTGCCTAGAGAGTAGAGCAACTAGTTTGTAAACCCAAAAAAATAACATAAATTTCGCAATTACTCCAATTGTTTCCTAGTAACGTCCAATTCCCCAAACTCTGACCACACCATCTGTATAACCGCTAAACAAAGTGCTTCCATCAGCACTCCAGCTCAGGCTTGTGCAATAAATGTTCTGTAAAATCCAATGCAATGAAAGCCATCGTTAGTTCAAACAAGATAACAATTGATAGTGTTTTTAGACATCCAAAATTGCAATTAGTATGATAAAATAAGAAGTAGAAATGTTCCTGCATTCACTGAACGAACAACACAGACCAACATGTAACATTTACAGTACATTACATCAAATACACAACATTCTGGAAGTAATCATGAAATTATAAACCCATATACAACAGGAAAAACATATTGAAGAATGCATATAAAATTCAAAAAATAACAAGTTTGTGCAGAAGGTGTAAAATTTTAGTAGTTTCCTCAAATAATATTCTCACATGTTTCATCTATAAACAAATTGAAAAGTATCATTTGATGCAAACATCCCCATAAAATTCACATTCCTTAACATTTGAAAGTAAACGATTGCCATTTTACATAGTTGCTTTACTAGAGCCTGCTATCCATCAAAATGAAAAGTGGAAGATAAGAGATCAGAACAAAATAAATAAGAAATATATATAGTCAGCTGCCTCATTTTTGACAGATATTAGTTACTTAGAGCTTTGTAACCAAAAATAAAACAAATATGTAAATTCCAATTGCAGTTACAAACAAGACAAACAACATATAATGAAGAAACAAATATATTGACGTTGAAGGAAACTTGAAACAAAGGTTAAATTTTTTTCTAAAAAAGTAATTGAATGACAAGTAAATAAACAAATAATTGCCATTACAACAAAAAAATTAAGTCAAAGTGGAATTGATCTCCACAAGAGATGAAGTGGCAGCTGTAATTTTTTTTTCAACTCATGAAGCAAACCGACCAATGCTGCGCATCATTATTAGCTAAGTAGGATTTAAACATTTCGATAAAAAAAACACAAAACATAAGCTTAGGCATTGCAGATTACATACACAGCCAGTAAAAATTATGCAAACCATGACAAGACTGAGCCTCAATACAATGCACAATATTCAAAATAAAAAAATTATTCAATATAATTTATTCCAACTAAAAGTTAAGCCTAATAAACAAACACACATACTTAAGTGAATAGGAAACGTTTATAAATTAATTCTCATATTAATAAAAATAATAATAATCGGCTACGTATATTATACCTTCTTTTTTGAGGTTGTAGTTGCAGTGGTGCCCTCAGACTTCTCGGCCTCGGTCTTAAGATCAACCTTTAGATCCTCAACAATGCTCTTGCTCTCGAGATCCCAGATCTTAATACTCTGCTCAGTAGCAGCACACAACCAGTACCTGTTTGGACTGAAGCAGAGAGCGTTAATAACGGACCCAGCGTCGAGCGAGTACAGCCTCTTGCCCTCAGCCAAATCCCACAACAAAATTACTCCGTCTTTCCCTCCGCTAGCACACAATGAACCGTCTGGTGACACTGCAACAGTGTTCACGTATCCACTGTGTCCGGCAAGGGTTGCTCTAAGCTTGCAGTTGCTCAAATTCCAAACTTTCACCGTACGATCCCAAGAGGCGGAAACAATTGTGGGTTGAAGAGTGTTTGGACTGAATCTAACACAAGAAACCCATTCGGTGTGAGCGTCTCCATCTTGGATGGTGTACTTGCACTCACCAAGAGTGTTCCACAATTTAATCGTACGGTCGCGAGAAGCCGAGACGATCTGACGGTTGTCAATCGAGAAAGCAACAGAGAGAACGTCCTTGGTGTGACCAACAAAACGGCGAGCGGAGACACCGGCAGCCAAATCCCAGAGACGCAGCTCTCCGTCCCATGATCCGGAAAGAGCGAACTGGCCGTCGGAAGAGAGAACAACATCCTGAACGAAGTGAGAATGACCTGTCAAACGACGTCGCGGAACACCGTAGGTCTTTTCCTCCTTGGTTAGGTGCCAGAGGATTATGGACTTGTCGCGCGACGCTGTGACGATCATGTCGGAGTTATCGATTGGTGTGGCGATCGCCGTCACCACGTCGGTGTGGGCGCGCATGGTTCCCCGGAGAACAAGACCTTCCGCCATCGCAAATGTGCAAGTTTCTTCGAAACTTTTTCTGGCTAGGGTTTGGAAGAGTTTAAGAGGCGAGTGGCAAGCTAAGGATGAGACGAACAAATCCGGATGTTTATATAGTGAGGAAGGTGACTAGGGTTTTGGGGGTGACCGGGAAACTGGATATAACCGAATTACTTAAGAGTTAAAGCGTTATTAGGGTTTGAGGATGCTACCGGCTATAGCCCGTGACATTGGCTAGCCCAATTTTGCTTAGTTTAGCTGTGTGCGGTTAAGCCCAAAATAAAGTTGGGCCCGAAATTCCATGAAATTCGGCCCGTTGTAATGAGATAGCTCGTTATAAGGCCCACTTAATGGTCCCACATGTTGTGTAGTAGTAGTTCCCGGTTCCACGCTCACGAGGAACAAATCTAGAACAACAATACAATATTGGTTATACTCCTATAATTAATTGTCTTGGTGATAAAACACAGATGAAAGACAACTATTGTTAACATTGATTTCTCGGCTACTAAATATCAAGATTACAAATGCTCCTTGAATTTTCAAATTCTTGGGTTTTCCTTACTAGTCTCTTCCTTCCTCTATCATTATATTCTCGAATTGCCTAATTGCTTGTAAAATAAACTAAATATCAAAGGTGTCGGTATATAACCAATAATAATCCTCCAATACTTAAGTCAGAAAAGTATTTATGATTTTTTTACAAAATCAAGTAAACTTAATTTAAAAGAAGAAATATAAGTAAGAGTTGAAGAATGTGTTCCTTAATGAATTTTTTTTGCAGCATGTAGCTTAGTTCCTCTCCTCATAAGTTGAATTCTACCTTTTATAGGCCGTTGAGAGTGGTTGTGGCAACTGTCACTATAATAACTGCCCAACGTAATGGACGATTACTTGTTATGACAATTTAGCAATTATGCTTATGCTCTTTTGGAAAAATGACAATTTCATTAAAGTCAATTTGCAATTCGTCCTTGATATATTAACTATACATGTTTGAGCCATCATTAAGATTATTAATTATTGGTATATAAAATAGGCTCAATGTATAGTAAGTTTCACGTTCTCGAGTTGTTTAGGTCCCAATTCTCGACTAATTAGAATGGTCGGGTTATCGGATAACAAAAGTCTCCCAATTTCTAGTACTTGAGAATTCAAGACTGAAAACTAATAAATTTTAGTTTTTGGTCCCTTAAGGCAATGTGTAGATCTCTTGAAATGGCATAGAGATTTGGAATTTAGATTTTGAGTTTGTTTTGGCCCCAAAATCTAAGGATTCAAATTTTGAATTTCGAGATGGACAACGGTTAAAATTTTGGGTTTTCAATTTTTGATTTGAAAAGGATAAGATATGTAAGCCATTGAAATCTCGCTTGATTTGATAAGGATAAATGACCATGGAAAAGGATAAGAAATGACAACTTTATAAGGATTACTATTGCATTTAAAACGTCCTTCTATATACCATGATGTTTCATCGTGAAATGTGCGACTGTCTTTTTGTTAGCTATGAAAAACCTTCGTAATGATAGCAAACTTTAATGAGGGCGGTTAATTTGACAATTGTCTCTTCATTTAAATAAATTTCATTTATTTAAACCTGAGGCTGGCTCTTTTCATACTTTATATCATCTTACTCGTCTCTTTCATTGCATCTTTTAAAGGAAATACCAAAAAGAAGAACAACGTGATCATAGATGGGTTCTTTACAATCTCTACCAACTTTTTATTCCAGGTCAGTTTTGGTTTATTTAGAGGTACCTTTTTTAATCTTTCATCATGAGTAAGAGACGTGTACGATTTGGGATTTTATGAGTCATAAATTTGACTACCTTCCCTTTTTTTCTCTTTTTATTTTTTTTTTTACTTGACTTCTCAATTTTTATCCATTTAGGATTTTAGAAAGAACTATACTTAGAAATGGCTAGATTTGATGGATTAGATTCTCAGAATGTATCAAAGAATTCAGGAAAGGCAATGATTGATTACTCATCGTCCCAAACAAAATCAACTGAAGATTTTACAGATTGAGATGCCTGGGTCAATTAGACCCAAAAACTAGGCTATATTTTTTGAAGACCTACGAGAAGATTCCCTTTTAAAAAAGCAAGAAATAGATAAAGGGTTCTCAATATAAACTTGTAAAGTATTATGAGAAACTCTCTTAAAAGGATAAAGGAAAAGAGATAGAAAAAGAGGAAGTTAAAGGGGGAATTAGAAAAGATAGGGTTGATAACAACTCGTCTTCTAGTTCTTAGTATACCATTCCTCCACGATAAATCAAACTAATTTATGAAAAGAACGACAGTCAATATGAGATTTAAATTCGTCCATCAATCACAAAGAAAGATCTTAGGAGTCTTAGAAAACGACATTCAATTACTGAGAACGTTCATATTAGGTTGGCTAAAATAATTGAGTGGGCTAGTAAACCAAAGAATGGTGAAGTTGCTATTCTTGAGGTACTTTTTAACCTTAGAATTAGACTTCTCCTTCAACCATTCTTTATGAAAACCCTCAACCAATTAGGTGTAGCTCATTGTTAACTAAATCTAAATACTTGGTGTATTATTGCTGGTATGTATCTTTTATGAAAAAAAAAAAGTAGAGTAAGATGAACCAACAATATAGGAATTGAGAAATTTGTATTAGTTAAGAGGTAATCTGAGAGAAAATCCTTACTGATATTATTTTATAGCTTATAATAGAAATAGGAAGCCGATAACTGATAATCCCCCTCCCAACAAGTCATAGAAAGATTGTTGGTTTTTTGTTGGAGGAGAATAGGGTCAGGTATTCAAGTTGGGAAGTAAGGAGATCTCTGTCCAAACTAAATTTGCTAAAGCAGGCCAATCTTACTTTTTTCTTACTTATCTTTAATCTATTTTTAATTAACCCGAGATTTGATATTTCAATTATTTAAATCTTTGGAAGCGTGTGAAAACTCTTCCTTCTTGGCTTGAAGAAAAAGTGTAAGCTGCCATGGCTTTAAGGTGTTCTCAACAAAAGCTATTTGTCGATAAAAAGAAATAAGGAAATAAGTGACTACGTTTCAAGTTCCTTTTCTTCTTGATATTGCATTATTTTAACTTTTGAAGTCACATAAAGAAAATGTCTTTTAAACAAAATGCCTATAAGGTTAAGAAATTAACCGAAAAGGATAAAAATGAGAGAAAATAAACTAGGAAAAGTAGGTTTTCACCAGGTATCGACCATCTACTTCAGATGGGGGCGGAAAAGTAACTGTCCTATTTTAGAGATCCAACTGAAGGTGGCATTGTTATTCCTAAAGTGGGTAAAAGAAAAGACCCAATGCCATCTTCTGATAAAGGGAAAGAGAGAGTTGTTGAGGAGAATACCTCTACCGACTCTTCAAAGAAAAATGTCAACTGCTCCTGAAGAAAGTGGAAATAGTTTCTATTGGGGATACAACCCAATGTGTATATAAAGCCTAAGATGCAATAAGCTTAAGAATAAAACCTCAAGAAAAGTTGGCATAATGACCCGAGACTTGGCCTGATCTAAAAGGAACTGCCCATATTATAATAAAGGCCTCGTTGTAGCCAAGATCTCTCAGGGTTAGTTGTACAGGCCTCAGTTTAGTATGATAAACATCGATTTCGAGACCTCTTCATAAAGGTCTGGTAAGCTAAAAGGTCTCGGATCGTCACTCAAAATATTGATTTCGAGATCTCTTTACGAAGGTCTTCAATGAAATTAACTAAAGGTCTCGAACTTGTTGAATTCATCTTGAATACATAAAGATGTCTCAAGTAGTGGCTTTCGACACCTTGCTACAATTACATATCTGAGAATGATTTGTTTTCTTCAAGAATTCTTCCCAGATTATTCTGCAATAAGGATTCTTAACAATTAAAACTCCTTGTATAATAAGAATTTTAAAGCCTGGTAGACAAAATCTACAAGAAGGGATTATGATCCCACAAAATCCTAAAGTTGATACTAAACCAAAACAGAATCTCCGAGATTTTTGTAAGACAAAATCTTTATTTCTAGGTTCCTTGGAATTCTATTATATTTGAGAGACACAAATGTTTATAAAAAGAGACCAATTATAACTAGGTATGACTACTAAAACTCTAAAAGGATAAGCCTATATTCTTCTTGATCTCTTTCTCTCACCATAAAAAGCAAAACCTTAACTAAAGCATCGAAGGGCTTTCACCAGACAATCGGCTTTTTACCCCCTATAACTCTTAGTTATGATTGAGGCTGATTGAAGGATGAAAGAGATTGTTACTAGTACATGAGGTCTAAGGAAGGATTTTTGCTATATTAACATCTGATGCCAGTTGTGGAAAATTCTAAACAAAAAGTTATAAACCACTATTAAGGAAGAATATGGCTATTTCATGAACATATGTAACTAGGAACTGAGCAATGACAAAAGGGAATTTGCACGATAATACCCTTGAGGAGAATACGACTATTAATCAGGCTGTCGGTGATCAGCCACCGCCTTTGGAGGGTATAAATCATGACCTAGAGACTTCGTCACCATACCAAATCCCCCCTTAATAGGAGATCGTGAAAATTGTTTAGTTGGCCAAGAGATTGACAGAGAATGAAAAATAACATGTAGAGAAAGACAAACAGATTCAAGCTTTTGTAGAAGAGGTGACAAGAATGAAAAAGATGCTTCAAGTCGATTCTCTAGAGACAGAGACACCCAAAACAACAGAAGTCGTTAAAAGCAGTATACCTGATGCTTTAAGCACCATGAACCATGGAACTGGATATTAACAAAACACTACCCAGAGGAAGTATACCGCCATGAAGAAGGGGAAATGGAAGATTTTCGGTTATCCACCTAAAGAACCACGAGGTGGTAATGATGTTTTTAAGCTCCACGACAAACCCGCACAGGCATTCGAACATTCGCCTGATGATTCAATAATTATTCGTAAGAGAGGATTGGATAACAGTTCTGGTCAAAAAGACATGAAGACGTTTTTTGATCAGAAGCAACAGAGAAAAGGCTCGTTACGAAGTTCACCTTGAAGAAAGAGATCCAAGGATGATAATGATCGAGTCAAGAATTTTGAGGCTTGTGTCAAAAAATTGGTCTAGGAATTAGAGAACTAGAAGTGAAGAGATCGACGAAGGGGAAACGAGCCTGTGCCAAAGATGGGGTTGTACTCTAAGTTCTCTTTTTTGCAAAAAAATATAGGATCTTGTTCTTCCCAGGAAGTTCAAGATACCCTAAATAAACCTTTTTACAAGGAAAACTGACCTATCTTTGCATATAGATATATTCAGGAAATGATGTTGATCTAAGGGTTGGACAAGTCCTAGATGTGTCATCTATTCCCATTAACCTTAGAGGGGTAAACAAGAAAATGGTTCACCAGTCTAACTATTGGCAGTATTTGCAATTTTGAGCAATTGTACGAGTTATTACTCATGAAGCAAAGGGAAAGTAAAAGTCTCAAGAACTTCATCAAAAGATACCATGATGAGGTGATGGAGTTGGAGGTTTATCACTACTCCCTGACTTTAGAAGATTTCAAGAAAGGCTTGCGGGTATATTAAGAGTGGTATGCTGTGTGAAAGCTACCTATTACCACTTGTGAAATCATTAAGAGAAGTCAGAAAGAAGCTCAGTCGTGCTTCGCAGCCTCTTCCAAAAATTAGTACTGACTGTCGAAATGCCCGTAAATAGAAGTTCTAGAAGCAAGTGACAAAAACTTATGGGATGAGCTGATTATAAAGAAATTTGATTAGAAAATCGAGCATGATGATAAACCATCAGCACTAGAGCGGGTAGAGGAATTTGAATCTGTTATTTTGAACTAAGAATTTCCTCAAAAAGCGGTCAAGATTAGGGCTTAACTCCCCTAAAAGCTGAGGGCAAGACTCAATGACATCCTGAAGCAGCACATAGACGTGTTTGCATAGACTCACAAAGACATGTCAGATATTGATCCCCTGGTGATCTCCCATAGACTTGCCATTGATCCCTAATACAAACCAGTGAAGCAGAAAAGAAGACCATTCAACACTAAGAGAAGAGAAGCAGTGCACGCTGAGGTGGATAAATTGATGAGAGCTAAATTTATTAAGGAATTGCACTATCCGGAGTGAGTGTCAAATGTAGTAATAGTCAACGAAGGTAACGGGAAGTGAAGAATGTGTGTGGATTTCACTAATTTGAACAAGGTCTATCCCAAAGACAATTTCCCACTTCCCCAAATTGATCAGCTGGTAAATTCAATGGTTGGTCATAAACCACTAAATTTTATGGATGCATTCTCAGGATACAATCAAATCAGAATGCACGAGCTGAATCAGGAGAAGACAACTTTTATCACTGATCAGGGATTGTACTGTTATAAAGTAATGCCCTTCTGATTGAAGAGCGTTAGAGCCACCTTTCAAAGGCCGGTCAATCTGGTCTTCAAGCCACTGATTGTGAGGTTTATAGAGGTGTATGTGGATGACATGATCACTAAGTCCCTAAAAGCCCGCAACCACCCAACGTATTTAGAGGAAATCTCTCACACTTGAGAAAGTATAATATGAAGCTGAATCTCGAGAAATGTGTGTTTAGAACTCAAATTGGGAAGTTCTTGGGATATATGGTCAATGAACGAGACATTGAAGCTAATCCACAGAAGGTCAAAACCATATTGGATTTAAAGTTCCCGTCCACTCTCAAAGAACTTCAAAGCTTAATAGGTCGATTATAGGCATTAAGCATCCGATAGCCAAAATCTACAAAAAGTGCTCATGATCTTACAAAATCCAGAAGTTAATGCTAAACTAAAATAGAATCTTTGAGATTCTCGCATAATAAAATCTTTGTTTCCAGATTCCTTGGAATTCTACTATATTTGAGAGATACGAATGTTTATAAAAGGAAACCAATGACATTAGGTATGACTATTGAAACTTTAAAAAGATAAGCCTATATTCTCCTTGATCTCTTTCTCTTATCATAAAAGGGAAAACCCTGGATTAAGCATTGAAGGGTTTTCGCCGGACAATTGGCTTTTTACCCCTATAGCTCTTAGTTATGATTACAAGCTGATTAAAGGATGAAAGAGATTATTGCTAGTGCACGGGGTTTAAGGAAGGATTTTTACTGCATTAACAGTTTTATTAATAAATAAGATATTAGGGAAACAAAAAGAGCTCACGTTGAACACATGATCCAGATGATTTGCTCTATTGAGGCATATATTCCGAGGCCTTAGTTGGATAAAACATAAATTTTTACTCATTCCTAATCATATCATGTTGCTATAGAGTCTATAACAAATGTACCTCATCTATGATTATATTATCATGAATTTAATCTTGACCTGATGATTTTTAAGGACTTCATCTACTCATACAACACCGTGACCAAACTCTCGATACTGTTAACGAAGGGGTAAAAGCCTATGTTCTTCAACACGAGCTTGACATCTTAAAGGGCCAACTCTAGATGTCGGATGAGAAGGTCAACTTTTTGATGAGGAGAGAGGAATATCATGCTATCAAACTAGCTAAAGCAAAAAGTTTGGTAGATAAACTACAAGGGGAGAAAGAAGCACTTGAAGAGAAAATGATAGGATTATTTGAGGATCTTGTGAAGGCCAACAAAATTTGGGAAGGTGAATGCTGAGGATAACTTAGTTCAAGGCTTCATTGAGACAATAAATCTCCTCAAATGCCGATATTGTAAAACAAACTTAGCTTAGATGAGAAGGATGAGAATGAGAAAGAGGACATAACAGTATAAGCTGAAAATGTTTAGGGTGTTAAGAAAGTAACAGGGGACAAGCATTCTTCAATAAAAAATCTAGTTGATATAGCTGATACATCAGGAACTCTTAATGATCCCGAAATTGTAAATGACTGATTGTATTAGTTCAATTACTAAAGGAGTTCAGTTTTAGCTTTTTGCATTATGTATTAAGATCATGTGGTAAAGTAAAAAATATTTGGTGTGATAAGATGTCTTATTAAAAGGGCAGTCTTTATAAACTTATTGAAAGCTTAAACTATTATCTTACTGAAAAAATGACTGGAAAACTTTCATATCTTGTCTTGAAGAATAGATAGGGAAACGACATTCTTGAATCTGTGTTGGTTATATATACTTAAAGATGGCGAACTAGCAGTTCTCGAACCCGTGTAGGTTATACATACTTGGAGATGGCGAACCTAGAGGTTTTTAGACCCATGTAAGCTATATATACTTGAAGATGGCGAATCTAAGGATTCTTGGACCCGCTTATGCTATACATACTTGGAAGTGCAAACCTAGGGGTTCTCAAACCCGCATAGGTTATACATAGAGATGGCAAACCTAGGAGTTCTTAGACCCACATAGGCTTATACATACTTGGACATGGCGAACTTAAAGGTTCTTGGACTCGCGTTGGCTATGTATCCTCAAAAAACTCATTTTTGTGTTGTAGAAAAGAATCACTGTAGAATTTGTAAATATGTAACTTTATTGAAGAAGAATATTACATAAAATTACTAGTACATTAAAATTATTAGGAGAATTTCTTAAGCATATTTGCATTCCATGATTTTCTAACAATCCTGCCATCTGCAAGTGTAAGCTGATAGGTTTTCTCTCATCATTCTCAACACTTTGTACGGCCTTTCCCAATTTGCCCCAAAAGCTCTATCACCTCTTGTATTTTTTGTAACCCTTATTAAAACCAAGTCTCTTTCACGAACTGCTAAGCTTTTACCTTTTTATTGTAATACTAAGATATCCTTTACTGGTAGGTTGCTACTAAGATTCTTGCTTTTTCTCTCCTTTCTTCGAAAAAATCTAAATGTATCAACATTGTAAATTATTATGACATGCGGAATCCCATATTGGCATATTATATTTCTCCATACGAAATTAATGGTCATTTTTTCAGTGATTTTTACCAATCTTTCTGGTTCTACACATTTTGTGAGGTAATCGATGACTACAATAGTGAATCGTGCTTATCCGTGGCCTATAGGTAATGGATTTATTAAATCCCATCCCCATTGAGCAAATGGCCAAAGACTAACTATATTGGTCAGGTTTGCTGGCAGCTGAGGTATCAAATCCCTATGAAACCAGCAACTTTCGCAAGCCTTCACCATTTTTGTTGTATCTTGAAGAATAATATGCCAATAATATCATTGTCTAAGCACCCGAAATGCCAAGGTCTGTGCCCCTGCATGACTGCCACAAATTCTTTGGTGGATTTCCCCCAATACATAATTTGAATCTTTTACGCTTAGGCATATAGAGTATGTCAATGTATAACCTTTTATGTAAAGCACCCTATCAATTACGCAATATCTTACAGATTGATATCTAAACTTTCGAGCTTGGTTCCTATTCTTTGGTGACACCCATGCTCAATGTATGATTTTTTGGATCCATCCATGACTTTTTCGACCTTATTTCATTTATCCTCGGGCATTCTTTTTTCAACTTGATGCTTAGCCTTTCAATAAGTTTAACTAGTACGGTTACCCAGCATCTTGGCTTTTATGGTTGAGGCTAATAAAGCGAGGGAGTCTGCTCGAGTGTTTGCGATTCTCGGTACTTATTCTATGATTACTTCTTCAAACTCTTTCACTGCTCCTTTAATGTTTAAATAAATTTTCATTTTTCTTTCTCGTGCTTGGAATTGCTCATTCATTTGGTTTATCATTAGTTGATAATTGCTCCTTATATTGATTTTCTTTACTCCCAGAGACATAACAATTCTCAATCTAGCTAAGAGTGCCTCATATTTTACCTCGTTATTGTAACATCCCAAATCCGAAAATGTTACCAGCAAGTGATGGATCCCACCATCACCATAAGCCTCTGACAACCCTACTATAACAACTTGACCTTAATAACCAAATATGACATCCATGCACACATGTAGTTCAAAAATGGGCTTCTTGCCCGAAACTATGTATACATACATATATATATATATATATCAACTATATCAAAGTTTACACATATTATCTGTACATGTATATGATTTCAAAATGCAAAAAAAATATTAACTACATTCTGTTTGAATGTAGGACTCCTTACAAAGCATGTAGACTTAACCCACACTAGTGACTATAACACTGACTCTCCCATATTCTCATCACAGGTCTCCACAAAAATCAGTCATGGCTCACCAATATGGATGGTCCTGCAAAACTGGGGAGTGAAGGGGGTTAGATCTTTTGAAAGACTTGGTGAGTGAAGTTAAAAACATTTAAATTAAATCGTTAGAAAAACAAATAAATAATCTAAAATAAATCTTGTCATGAAATCTACTGAACTGAAGTAAAAGTAAATCATATTCAAACTCTGCCACATTTAAATCTCTTTTCTAAAATTGAAAACATCAGTACACTACGCCTAGGAATGTATCATCTGATCGTTCAATATACTATGCCTAAAATGGGTAATCTGGTAATTATAAAGGGAGGAACCAAGAGCGTTTCTCTGATTCTCCCATCTAAGATTCATGCACGTCATTAAATATTATGTATCCGGTCATAAAAATAAAGCAACATCTCAAATATATTCTTTAAAATACTTTTCTCAAAACTAAGTATTAAAAAAAAATATAGTAAACCTCGTTTTTCTCAAATACTAAATTTCAACATCAATTCTCAAAACGTTCTTTCTAAAACTCATGTTAAATCATTATAATATCATGAAGTCATAAAATTCAATAAATAAGTCATATCAAACTAAAACAATAAATCTCATCAAGGTTTGATCACAAGTGTAAAAATCGGCAACTCATAAAACGTGTGCCAATCTTTAAAACTCATCCTTTCCTCATCAATAATAATCCCAAATACTTTTTTTTTTCAAAAAAAATAAATAAAGAGAGTAAGTACTCCACTCAAAAATTTAAAACGTGGCCAACAAAGCTATGGTGGCATCAACAGTGGATCCCGTCGTCGATCTACAAACGGACATTTTTGTTAGAACAATGAATTTTTATAATTATACAGCATAAGCAAACAACAAGTTAATCATGAATTATCATCTCCATTGATAAATTGGGGTATCTAGGACTTCCACAGATTTTATGGAATCCGATTCGAAGTTATGAAAGTTAAGAAATTACCAAAATAGTTTCTGCCATTTAATATACAAATTCACTAAACATACATTAACTTCAAAAATTCATTACAGTCATTTGGTAAGGAATTTAGAGCTAAAATTATTATAATATATGCTTTTATGAGTCTAGTTTTAGTACATTTTTACGGATCTTGATTTTGTTACTTAAAACTCAAGTTACGGCCAAATTAGTAATGGTTGTGCATGGGATTTCGTTTTAGGTCTCACTTCCAGATTACCATGTTCAAAAATTCATTGCCATCACATGCAGTCATGAAAAATTATAAAATTTAATTATGTTAGAATTTGTTATGTCTAGTTTATGTGAGTTTTTACGGTTCTTGATTCCGATTCTTAGAACTTAAGTTATGTCCAAATCTTTGGGTATTGCGCAGCTAAAACAGTATTAGATCATTATGCAGAACGACCAACTTCCAAAAATTGCTGCACATTTAGGTCGAAATGAAAAAATCTAAATTTTTACTATGTTGTTTCTTATTATGTCTAGTTTTTACTAAATTTTACAATGTATTAATCAGAGGTCTAGAGCTTAATTTATAAATCAAACATTGCACTAAGGTCAACATTATAGCAATAGATTGACCTCTTTTTTTTATGAAATTTCTATTTTACTTTTCTGAACAATCAACCACCACATTCATACATCATAATACCTTGTTTTTCTCATTTCTTTTCTAGCATTAAACCCAATCAAAACATAGATCATGCACTGTTATCATGTTCCTAAATCAACAAGCCACAACAATACACAAAATTCTTACATAGAACCATGCACAACACCATTTTCTTACATGCAATTCATATAAATACAATCTATATTTTCAAAATCACAACCACACGCATACTCACCTCTTTGCTTGCTGGAAAACTAAATTTCCTCCTTTCTTTTCCCTCTTATTTCAGCCGAATTCTCTTCCTCTTCCTCTCTCTTTGATTTTTTTCTCTTTTCTCTTCATCTCTTCCGTTCAAGATCAAAACCAAAGGCTGTTTCTCAGCCTTTCCTTCCTTGAATATCTCATATCTCATCTCTTTGCCATCTCTCTCTTGTTCTCTCATGCTGTGATCACCTTTTTCCTCACGAATTTCTTCTTCTTTTCCATCATATGAAAGGATTTTTCTTCCTCTTGGCCATTCCAACTTCCTCCCCTCTCATTCACGGTTCCTTCTTCTCTTTTCATGATTTCACCTTGCTTTCTTTCTTGGATTCTCCCTCCCTATGGCCGGATTTTGCTCCCACTTCACACTTATGGGTTTAGCTTCTTTTCTTCTCTAATTGTTTTCTTTCTCGTAAGTTCATTTGGCTCTAATCTCTTTTTTCTTCATTCTTTGCCTTCTAAAAACGTAAGATACCCCAAATGTGAAGATACATATATAGTAACATAAGAAAATATATCACATTTTCATTTCATTTCAAGTTACATTTCATTTGCGTGGAATTTCATTTACATCTCACTTTTATTTGCATTTAACTTTCATTTGAATTTAATCCTCATTTGCATTTGATTTTTTTTTCATTTGCATTTTATATTGAGCTTTGAATTAATTTTAAATTTTATTATTATTATTATCATTATTATTATTTTTTGCAAAATTCTTTAATTAAATGGGTTTAATTATTCAACTCATTTTCTTATAAGCTCACATTTCAAATTATTTTTTTATTCGAAAAAAATTTATTTTGATCACCGAAACTTGGTATTCCCATTACGTAGAATATCAATCATTACAGTTATTTGTCAACTTGAATTCGAATTTTACTGCATATAATAATTTATCATTTGTGGTTAATTAACTTAATTTCTGTAGGGATTCTATGGCCTAAATATGCATTAAATCAAGTTTTATTTCATATATCAACATGTATGTATAAGTTTGTGATTTTTTGAAATTTTTACATTTTTCAAGCTTTAAGTTAATGAAGATTAGTTACAAACACATGTAATATCTTCAATCTACATATTTACAAACCCTTGAAAGCTTGAAGAAAACCATTTTCTTCTATGAAAATTTTTGAAAGAAAATTTTCTCCTTTTTCTATCAAATGGCCGAACCTTGCAAAAATGTAAGAGAGAAGCTCTTTTCTTTCTTTACTTGTTCTCAGCCAACCAAAGAAAAAAAAACTCAAAATTTTGAATTTTCAAAGCAATTAAATATATATATATATATATCTTCATTTCCATCTCATGGAAACAATTTAAACATTTCATTTTGCCTTTTCCATAGACGGCTAACATAAAATCATATACTCTTATGTCATTGGCCAATTTATTTGATATTTATCCATTCATTTAAAAATAATTAATTAATAAATATTTTATTTAATTAATTAATATGATATTA
>JAXCLQ010014380.1:0-37648 GCA_035584115.1 Cedrela odorata
AAATTTATTCCGTATACGATTATCATATGATACAATTCATACATATCCTACCAAAGATTCTAGAGTATGAAAAATGTCTACTCTTTCAAATCATTGTTATTAAATCTGATAATATAATTTTAGAGTCTCTGGAACTCTTTCCAAAACTAGCCATGGTCATGGACTTATATTACTACTTATGTTAAAACATGCAACTTGGGATATCGACTCAATGTTATCCAGAGTGGTGAATCCTTGATCTCTCACGACCATCGTTTGCTTTTCATATTGCACAATCATCACCCTATGTACAATCTTGCTATGGACGATGTATGTGTAATGTCAAAACATATATGATCCACAAACAAGATACCTTAGAGACCTTAAGTCTAATGATCAATTATATCATTGTAACTTAAAAAAATTTCATAAACATGTAGATAACACTCTATATGGGTTCTCAAGCGGGTCAGTTCAATCTACTTGTTCTCTTATAAGCATCCATGTATATAGACTAAGTGAATACCTTCACTAATAGCTTATGAGATCAACTATCTTCATTTTCTAAGGAAGCAGACATAACATTTGTTGATCTAATATGGATTTCAATGTCTTAGTATTGATAATCTTATGATCGAAAATATTTAAGAATGATGGGGTCTCTTAAATTAAACTTAAATTAATTTTTCTGATTGTTATTATAAAAACTTTATATATAAGTAGTTAACATAGACAAAATTTATAAATAAATTATCAATTTTATTAATCAAGATAATAATGTATAATTACATATTAATCCATATTAGATCTATATGGCTTATAGCCAACATTAGATTACTATTAAACTTAAAATTTTTAATTATTAATTGATGTTAGCATGAGAATCTTTGGATTGTAGGGTTTTTAATAGAGCACATGAGAATTTGAGTAAGCAATCTTAATTCTAATATCATATTAAATTATTATTAGATCTAAAAATTTAAACTTGATAAGTAAGGTTTACTGTAGGCTGCCTACATGCATGGACCTGACCACTAAATAATCTAAAAGAATTTAATATATATATATATATATATATTTTTTATTATTTGAATTTTTAAAAAAAAAATTTGGTCTATGCAAGCTTTTAATACTTTATTTTTGATCTATCAACTATAAATTTTTTTAAATTTGCCCCTAGGTCCAATAATAACATTTAAAAGACAAATCTTGATTATATGCAACCCTACCATATTTAAATTTGTTGACGAGGATGCTTACTTAGCTAGAAAATTAGATGATTATCAATTCTATATTTATTTGCCACAATAAAATCCTTAGGTAGAGTTAATTATAATAGCTAGCTAGGTAGAATAGATAAATTTTACAATTTTGGGAGTGTGAACGTGAAACTCAACCATACATATTTAACATGCTCGTGAAGTGAATGTAATCAGCAAATAATTCAACAATTTACTATAATACTTCTAAATGACCAGAGGCCAGATATAATGTTGTAAAGAACGATTAGCATTTAGTGAAATATGGTATCTTACTATGTATATATATCTCATGCCAAAACTCACGAGTTTGAATAACGGTCTTGCAACAATTCATCGAACATTTGGAGTGCAAATTGAAAAGGAAAAAAATAAGCTTCATATTCACATAGATAAATCATTTCTAACCATTTTTGGCAAATATTGTCAAAAAATTGAGAAAAACTTACCTAATTCTTTGCCACCATCTCTTTGAGGATGTCCTCATACCGTCATTCTCTTCACCACCGTCCTCTTCACCATTGGATTCGAGAGAGTGTTTATTTTGTTACGTTGATTAAGTGAAAGGATGACAATTAGGTTTATGTCATTCAAACATGCAATTTTCATCAATTTTCACAAAATTAGCTTAAAATACATGGAATTAAGCTAACAATTAAATTAGGGATAAAGAGATTAACCTTGAAAATATGAAGTTTCTAAGAAATTAAATCCAAATATTGCCTCCTTGACTTGGTCAAAATTTTAGAGAGAGAGAGAGAGATGAGAGTTTTTTGATATTTTTGATAATTATAAAAAATCATCCCAAAAATTGGAAAATGGCCATATACATATATTATCATTTATTAAAGTACCCATAATCTTTTAGTCAAAGATAAATGAGTCCCAAAGCTTTTCCAACAAACTTTTCAATAGTAAATATAAAATATCACTTAAGCTCTCATATTTTAAAAAAATTATAAATTAACTCCAAATTTATTTTAATTCCATTTATAATTATAAATATTGATAGAATATTGTAACATACTTTAAGTCACATTCGGATCATTAAACATAACTCTCAAATTTTTTAACTATTTAACGAGTAAACCATTTATAGTTTTCGACCTAATATCATCTCTGAGAGTCCTAACTCTCTTACGGATAATATTTAATCTCTTTTATAGTAAGGAAGAATATAAGTTATTGGTTTTGACCTCTTGGGTTCACTCTGGAGTTAGATGTAAGCCGAAATCGATATTATCGAGTTCATTTTAAACAATTTGGATGCTCAACGACTATAATTAACGTTTGACAACATGCCATAATCCCTAAACCACAATGAAAAAACTTTTCATCGAACCTTTTATGATTAATTATACATTCTGTGTGGATAATCTCCTTTTGTTCATCTAATCCAACTAAATTATAGTTTACTGATGTCAAACTCTAAATTTAGTCATATGTAGATAATGAGTCAATATGTGCTGAATTTGTCACTACGAACTCTTCATAAGGTATTTATACTTTGGCCAAAAACTTTGTTTTCAGCTGTTTACTAATATCTGTCTCAGAACTCAAATTTAGACCGAGTCAATTGATTCCATATGACAATCATTTGCATCTCGATATAAACAATATGTGACCAAACTAGCTTATGTGTACAAGACATGATTAGCGCCGTATTTATACACCATATGAACCATGTGCATCTATACCGATTAATAACTATGATGTCTCAGGTCTAAGAAGTAGTTAATAGACTAGTATAATTATATGATGAATTATTGACAACATACTTCCGTGTCATTCATCATAATTTTGGTCACATTCGAAAAATAATTCTCTAACTATTAATCCACACTAATATCCTAATAACATGACTATCATGTCACCCGCACTAATATCATCTCTTGATATTCACAGGAGACATTCAATGTGCATACTACTCAATATCGATGCCAATTCGATATTGCATATGTAAGGAACTATTTAGATAATCTAATTATCTTGGACAATTCATATGCATATTCTATCATTAGTATGTATAAATAGAAGAAGCAACATACACACATGAATTGAAACAATTTCTTTTATTAATAAATATATACAGTACATATTACAATATTAATTCAATATAATATGCCCAAAACTAACAACACGAATGGTTTTAGGGCATACAATACTAACAAACTCCCACTTACACTAAAGCCATTTGTTGTAGTATCTAATACCCATCTTCTAAAGATGTTTGTCCAACTGTTTCAGTGTTGTCACTTTATTGAGAGGGTCAGCAACGTTATCTACTAAAAATGTCTTCTCAATCAAAATCTCTTCAACACCAACAAATTCTTTTAAAATGTGATATCTACACTGAATATGTTTTGATTTTTGGTATGCACTTGGTTCCTTAGCTTATGCAATAGCACCTGTATTATCACATAATACACTTATTGGATAAGCCATACTAGGAACGACACCTAGTTCAGATACGAACTTAAGTATCCAATCTATAATTGCTTCTGAAGTAGTAATATATTCAACTTCTGTAGTAGAGTTAGCTGTAATCGTCTGCTTGGAACTTTTCTAACTAATAACACCTTCATGACAAAAAAAGATAAAACTAAATGTACACTTTTTATCATCTACATCTGATTGAAAATCAAAATTTGAGTACCTATGAATACTCAACTCTTGAGATCTATAACTCAGAATCAAATTCTTAATCCTTCTCAAGTATTTAACGATTGTTTTCATTATTGACCAGTGTTTCTCCTTGGGAGTCGCCTGATATCTGCTAGTAATACTTACTGCATAGGCTATATTAGGTCTAGTACATAACATAGTATACATCAAGTTGCCAATAGCTGATGCATATAGGATGCTACGCATCCGTTGTCGCTCTTCATCAATTTTTGGACTCATATCTTTATAAATATGAAAGGTAAAATACCTCTCTTAGAGTTCGTTATGCTGAATCTTTTCAGCATCTTTTCAATGTACAACTTTTGAGATAATCCAATTATCCTCTTCGATCTATCTCTATAGATTCGAATCCCGAGAATATAGGTTACATCACCCAAATCTTTCATAGAGAAAGTTTTGGATAACCAGAGTTTAACCTTTGCCATCATGCTTATGTCATTATCCATCAACAATATGTCATCTATATATAGTATCAGGAATGTGATCGCATGATCTTTAACCCACTTGTATACACAAGACTCATCTGGGTTTTTGATGAAGTCAAACCATTTAACTATCTCATCAAATCAGATGTTCTAACTGCTCGAGGTTTGCTTCAATCTATAAATGGGCCGATGTAACTTGCATACTTTATGAAATTCAGAAGAGGATACAAAACCGACAGGCTATTTCATAAATAGGTTTTCCTCAATGTAGCCATTGAGAAATATGGTCTTTACATCCATCTGCCAAATCTCATAGTCATATTATGTTATTATGGCTAGCATGATCCTAATGAACTTTATCATAGCTATGGGGGAAAATGTTTCTTCATAATCTAACCATTGTTTCTGAGTATACCCTTTCGCGACAAGTTGTGCCTTATAGGTCTCAGCTTGTCCATCTTTATTTATCTTCCTCTTGAAGATTCATTTAATATCAATAGGAACTATTCCCTTTGGTAGATCAACAAGTGTCCAGACTTCGTTTATATGCATGGAATCCATTTCGAATTTCATTACTTCTAGCTATATTCCTGAATCTTTATCCAAGATTGCCTCTTTATAGGTTCTTAGATCATCTCCATGATTCGTTGCTCTCACTAAGTAAGATTCGAAATCTTGCTCATTGATAAATTCATATCTCTCTGGGAGTCTTGAAACCTTAGAAGATTTATGAGTTGGAATTGGATTAACTGGGATAGATGTCTGCTGAATACTCTTTAGTATCAGCATGGTCAGATCGAGGCTTAAAAAACTCTTCTTTTAACTTAATTTCTCTACCACACCATCTTTTTCAAGAAACTCTTTCTCTAAAAAGTATGCATTCTTACTTATTGAAATTCTTTGATAAGATAGAAAGTAGAATTGATATCCTAAAATATCTTTAAAATATCCAATGAACCGACCCATCTCTGATTTGGAAACAAGTTTATCAGATTTGATTAACTTGACATATACAGAACAACTCTAGACTATCATATAATTAAGATTAGGTTTCTTACCACTCCATATCTCATATAGGGTCTTTTGGACCAATTTAGAAGGAACTTTGTTAAGGACGTGCATAGCGATCTATAGAGCATATCCCCACAAATACAATAGTAAGTTGGTAAAACTAACCATTGATCGTACCATATCTAATAGGGTACAATTCCTTCTCTCTGATACACTATTAAGCTCAGGTGTATAAGGAGGAGTCATCTGCAAGATAATCCCATAATCTTTTAAGAATTCTTGAAACTCAGTACTTAAATACTCACCTTTATGATTTGATCGCAAAACCTTAATACTTTTTTCTGTTTTGTTTTCCACTACATTCTTAAATTCTTTGAACTTTTCAAAGGATTTAGATTTGTATTTCATTAAATACACATACTCATACCTTAATATATTATCAGTGAAGATAATAAAGTACTTAAAACCTCATCTAGCCAAGGTATTGAATGGTCCACATATATCTGTATGTACAAGGTCAAATAGCTCTTTTGACCTTTTGCCTTTATTCTTAAAAGGTGATTTGTTCATTTTTTCTTAAAGACATGACTCACACGTCAGAATGGGTTCAAAACCCAATGAGATCAATAACCTACTAGCTCTGAGCTAAGTAAGCCTCCTATCTCCGATATAGCCTAATTATTGATGTCACAGATATTTAGGATTCGTTTCAATTCTAATTCTTTTATTAGTAATAGAAGAAATTGAATAACTATTACTCAACTGAAGGACAGATAATCCATTTGTATTAATTGTTTTGCCAATATATACATTTTTAAAGTGTATTGAACATTCATTTCCATTAAAATGTATTGAACAACCATTATTATATAGTGCAGATACAAAAATAATATTTCGTACAACATAATACAAAACCCAATATAACTTCAAAATGTGTCTTGACGCGAGTTTCAACTTACACGTCCCAATGGCCTTCGCAGTAACTGTTCCTTCATTAGTCATCCGTAAGACGATCTTATTGTCTAAGAGAGCAGAACTATTCTGCATCACCTGCAAATACACACAGAAATAAGATGTAGCAGCAGAATCAATAACCCATGAATGAATATTAAAATTAACACTTAATTCATATTCAATCATATTACTACTATATATACCTTTCTTAGCCTTTTTGAGACTGTCAAGGTATTTAGGATAGTTCATCTTCCAATGTTCTTCTACCCCATAGTGGAAACATTTTTCCTTAGGCTTTGACTTGATTTTGGATTGTTTAGGAGGCAAAGCCTTTTTGGCTTTCTTTTTCTTAGGTCCAACTTTTGGTCCTTGAAATGAGCATTGCTGCTATTTACCAGTTCTACTAGTAGTGGCTATATGGACATCCTTATGTCCTTTACTCTTATTATTTTGTTTAAAATATACTTGAAGCTCATTGTGCAATTCGGGAAGAGTACGCTTAATTCTATTAAGGTTATATTTCATAATAAAACCTTTAAAACTAGGCGAGAGTGATTAGAGAATCAAATTCTCCTTTAGATGATATGGCATTCATATGTCCTAAGCGTCTAACTATTCGATGATGTTAATCATCTTAATGACGCGATCATCAGGCGGGACTCCCTCCCTGAGCTTCATATTAAATAAGATATTGCATAACTCATACTAGACGACATTAGAGTTTTCCCCATACAGTTTTTGTAGGGATTTAAGTATCTCATACGATGATTGCATATTCTCATGTTGCGTCTGTAGTTCCTGATTCATGGAAGCTAACATGTAGAGTCTTACTCTATAATTATCAGCTTGCCATTTATTAAAGACTTCCTTCTCCTCTAAAGGAATATCTATCTTCAATGACATAGGCATCTCTGCCTCTAAAACATAAACCAAGTTCTCAGACTTGAGAACTATTCTCAAGTTTCTTAACTAGTCCTTTAAATTATGACCAGTAAGCATGTTGTTGTCTGAAATCTTATGAAACATATTTGTAGACGATATTTTAATAATCACAAAGAGAAAACTGAAAAGACACAAGAAAACAGTTTATTAGTGTATTGAATTACAAAATAATGAATTCAACAATTGAAAATATTATGAAATTATATTCTGATCACATCAGCTTCCACTATCTTATTTAAATCCTATACTCCCAAAATAAGATTCAAACATTTTGTTAGATTTTTAAAAAAATTAGTGAGGAATCAAATTCTCATTAATAATTAATTAACCTCACATAATAGAAATCTTGGTTAATTAAATTTAATGAGTAAATAACTTTTCTTTTCTGCATTACATTCAGGACTTGGTTCATTATTTTTACCCTAATTTTAAATACCTCACACAATATAAATCTTGGTATTCTACACTAGTCATATTCAAACCACTGTATCTTTCCAAATAATATTCTTATCCCAATCTCACATAATAGAATCTTAGTAGAGATTTAAATATTACAGAGAACTAAATAACTCAATTCAATTATACAAACCCCATACTCCTCACATAATAAAATTCATGGAGTAGGAAATTTATATAAAAGAATCATTTGTTGTCATACAATGGAAAACAAAAATAATATGATAATTTTTAAGAAGTTATTAATTAAGTATTCATATTATTCACATCTTATGTGAATATTCTCTCATATTAAATAGTTTCATAAAATTATCTTTTAGGGCTAAGGATTAAAACCAGTAATCATTCATCTCATGAACAATTACTACTCTTTATATATATATATATATATATATGTATGTATGTTTGTATATATATGCATAACAGGTGTTATTATAGTATTTACCCTTAATGTTATTTTTCACCTTTGCTTGTCATACAAGTAAAATATACTTGATTAATTTGCATTATTTGTTACATGAGCATGAAAATTACTATTTCGAATATTTTATTATTCACGTAAACAGTATACTATTCAAGTGCTCGATCGAAATTAATTATCGAACAAAGAATTTCAATATTTATGTTATTTGAATTGTTGGTTACACGAATAATTATTCTAATCATTGAAAATTAATTTATTAGAAACAATTTTGATAAATTGTCGAACAATTAATCGAATTGATTAATAGTTTGATTTTTTTTATCAATAATTAATCAGATTGCTTTGTTCGGCCTAAATTACTTGCCATACTAGTAATCTTATTGCTTGTTCTATTTATTTAATTGGTCTAACAAATCAAACAATTTAACTTAAGCTAACTAGGGTATTCTAACTCTAATAATGTTTCTAATGTTTCCTAAAACATTAATATTAAATTTTGACAATTTCTAACAAAAGAAATTTCATATAAAAACATAAATTAACCTAAGATTAATCACATTAACTGTAAGCCAATCATATTTTGCCAAAAAAATATTAGCATGTCAATAAGGTATGAATATAAACATTATAAACATATTTATAAACTTAAAGATAAGATTTGATAAAAGGTTAATCAAAATTAGCCAACCTATATCAATACATTGAATGCTAAAATTTGACATTATCCATCCATAATTAAATAACAATAATATATTATGCATAACGATGATAACATGTATCATATACAATATATTACCATTCATGCATTATCCAATATACATATAAACATATTATCACATAATAAATATATATATCATAAAATAATTAATCAAATTAATTAGTTATTAATTATAGATTTGAACATTTATTAATCACATTAACAAGTTCATTAGCCTAATTAATAATCCATCAAATGAATTATCCAATTACAAGCAAACTAATGAAAATTAATTATCATATAATTAACAATCATTACACATAATGCATGTTTAACAATTAAACGTAGCATTGTGAAACAAAATGCAACATTTGCTATTTTAAATGAATATGGCTAAACATCTTAGCAACAAAAATATAATAATTACAACACAATTAACCATCAATTGTTTGCATTTAGGATCATTAACCATTATCAACAACCAAATATCTACTAATTATCAAAATTGCAACATATACAATTGGAATTCAATATGGCCAATTTAATTAGGGTTCCATAACATCATTAACATTATTTCATCTCATGAAACAACATTAAATCATGATGTTAAGACATAAAATTACATGAAAACAATAATCAATGATCAACTATCAACATGGCTTAATGCATCCATGCAATAAACATGTTCCATAATCATTTCATCATATGATATCATACTTCCATGGCTCCAAAATAAGCATATGACTTCACTAATCATATTAGCACATCAAGATGATGAACTATTCATCATTTTTCTCCATTGAAACCAAGCAAGAACAATAATTGCTCTATAAACCTTAACTTTTCAAATTCAAACCCAAATCCAAATCTTTCAATTTCAACCATCAACCAAGCATATAATCAACATACAAGGATGCTCTGATACCATTTTGTTATGTTGACTAGGTGAAAAGATGACAATTAGGGTTTATGTCATTCAAACATGCAATTTTCATCATTTTTCACAAAATTAACTTAAAATACATAGAATTAATCTAACAATTAGCTTAGGGATGAAGAGATTAACTTTGAAAACAGAAGGTCTCCAAGAAATCAAATCCAAATGTTGCCTTTATGCTATGGCCAAAATTCTAGAGAGAGAAAGAGATGAGAGCTTTTTGATATTTTTGATAATTATAAAAAATCATCCCAAAAATTGAAAAATGGCCATATATATATATTCTCATTTATGAAAGTACACCAATAGATAAAGCTAAAGCTCATGATCATCAAACGACTTAGGGCATTCTCCTTTTGAAGCTTAGGCATGGGTGGCACGGTTCCCAGATGTTAGCTTTCTATTTTTTCCGAGGTAATATTATCCTTAGCTCAAACAAGCTCTGAGCACGGTCTCAGAGAGCATGAGCAAAAGAGGTTCTCTGATGATCTCGTCATACGTCTCGGGTAATCTCTTTCTGAAGCCTAGATATGAGTGACATGGTTCCTAGACATCAGCTTTCTAGTTTTCTTGAGGTAATATTATCCTCAGCTTAAATAACCCTTGAGCACGGTCTCAAAGATCATGAGTAAAAGGGGTTCTTGGATGATCTTATCAAACGTCTTGGGGTAATCTCCTCCCAAAGCCTAGATATGGGTGGCACAGTTCCCTGACATTAGCTTTCTATTTTTCCCAAGTTAATATATCTTCAGCTCAAATAAGCCCTGAGCACAGTTTTAAAGAGCATGAGCAAAAGAGGTTATCGGATGATCTCATCAAAGGACTTGGGGTAATCTCTTCCCGAAGCCTGAAAATGGGAGACACGATTTATGTTAGCTCATTATTCGTTCCTAGGCGATAGTATTCTTGGCCCAAACAAGCCTTAAGCTTAGTTTAAGGGAGGATCAGTCAAAGAAATTCAAACGACTAATACAAAACGTGTTAACGAAGTCTCGGATGCAAGCAAACTTTAAGTGAGAGAAGCGTTGTTATACTACATGGGATGAGTGAAGTTAAAACATGAAGAACAAATAGTTTATGATATCAATATGCCAAGTTAATGTTAGCAGGTAATTCAAGTTCACAAGATAAGCAAGGACCGCAAGGAACTAATCAATAAAACTTAAAGAGAGCAAAGTCAAAGGAAAGAGAAGATCAAGAGTTTCAAACTAAAAATTTTATTAATTGATAAAAAGTATTACACTGTAAAAAAAAAACTGAACTAAACACTACTGTTTCAATGGATTAGTTAGTTAAGGGGTCAATTAAAAGTATTGCTAAGTCAATTGGTGGAGTCATCAGGTCAGCAAGAGGGACCTCGGGAATGGCCACAGGAAGAGGAGGAGCCTCTGTTTCCCCAGCAAAAGAGACTTCCATGAGGGCATTTACAGTAGGAGTCTCAGCAGAGGTACCGGTGGCAGACTCTATTAAGGGCACATACATGGTCTTTAGATTGAGGTGCTCTTCCCCTTTAGGGAACACTCCATCGAAGTTCTCTCCTCCTTGCATTGAAGCCTAATGCCCTAAGGCTTCATTCAACCAACCCAGGTCCAGGTTAGGATATTGGCCTTGAAGCGTCCACAAGTTAGATTAATGCTATCATTGACCCGCTTGCTAAGCCGAGAGCCCCTATATCCGCCTCATCCTCTTCAACCTTCTTGGCCAGAAGTGCGAACCTTTTCTTCTCAGCGGCCAAGCTCACTCCCAGCTCTTCACACGCCTTATTTAAGCTTTAAAGACATGTCTCCCCCTCATTTTTCAAGTTGTCTAGCTCAGACCTTAAGGCCTTCGCTATTCTGTTAGCTTGGACTAAGACGACTCATCAGTGGCCACCCTTATTTGGAGCTCCTCCTACTCCTGATTCAATATGCTAAGGTTAGATTCATACTTATTTTTTGCGAGAACCAAGTTTTTCTCTATCTTCTTGGCCTTTTTCTCTGCCTCTGAGGCTTTAGAAAAATCATCAGTAACGGCACCATATTGCAGCACGGTTGAATAGAGGAGTTGAAAAATCACGAATGTTGAACCATCAGAAGACTAGCTACAATGAGTTTTGTTTACAATACAAGAATGAGGGAAAGTAAGCTCACCCGACTTAGCCATTTTAACTAGAAGTTCAGTAACGACTCTTCCGAGAGTCCAGCGATATCCTCAGAAATTTTTTTGTTGATGCTTTGGACTGCAAGTTGATGCAGGGGAGGAAATATGCAATGAGCCCCCTCTTCTTCTCTAAGATGTCTTTAGGAAAAAGCTCCAGCGATCTGACTGATTCCTTATCGGTCTAGCCAAATATTTGTTTCTTCTTCTTGGCCTTTTCCTCGGAAGCTATAGTTGTAGCCTTGCACTTCCCCTTTCCTTTATCAGTAAGAGGAGTCGGAGGAAGAGGCGTCAGATAATGGATTACTATCCCCTTAGCGAATGCTTTAGGGCGGACTGAGCTAGAGGTGTCAGCCTCCTTCGAACCTCTAAAAACCTTGGCTGGACTCTTTTAGGCAGCCTTAGTTTAAGAGGCCTTCTTGGCTCTCCTCTCTCGGGTTAGTTTTTTCAAGACCTCATAAGGGTCTGTAGTAATATTTTTGGAGGCCATTTCACTTGCAAACACAAATAAAACCACAGTTAAACACTTAACTCCTAACACTAGGGATGAGTCACTTGGAGATTACCTCGAAGAGTGGCCTTTTTCGAGACTAATTGGTGTTTGGATATACAGAAGTCTACTAGGCTCACACTAAGTAGTTCATATTTCGAAAGTAAAAGTATTTGGTCAGAAGCTAATGACCTACCTAGTTTTACCCTCTCATAGCTATGGTGATTTAATGTTGGCTTGCCACTCTAGAAGACCGCTTCACCAAAAGGTCTGGGTACATGAAAATGTGGGATAGAGTTTCAATTACCTCTAACAAAAAACCCTTTTTTCTTATAGGTTTTGTTAGAAGTAGAGTTGCCAGTAATAGGGTTCTACTCGTTAGCTCAGTTCTAAAGGTAAAACCATCTAGGACTATTAATAAGATTTCTCTTTAATATAAATATATACTTAATCTTCTCATGAGAAGAGTCGAGGTCTGAGATCTGATGCCACACGACGTATATACCAAACATGATTCTCTAACTATTAAGGTTTAGTTAGTAGGGAAGAAGTCTAAAGGAAGCGAGGATTCAGGTAAAGTATGGCTGAATAGGTAGTTTAACACCTACATGGAAAAATTCCTCGTTGAAGGTTATCTCGCCCTCTGGAGGGTAACTTGAAAGCTCGTTCACTTCAGGGACTATAAGATAAATCCCCTCAGGGATTCTGTACAACTAATGTACACTTCTATGTCTAGTTCAGTTATGGTGGAGGCAAATCTATCTGCCTCAAAGTGCGTTAAGTTCCTTTTCATTAGAGTGGAAAGGGCAACTAAGATGACGACGCGACCTTCGTTAGAGTTGCTCTTTCTAAAGGACATTTTTTGTTTTTAAAGAAGGAAAAAGAAGGAGTAAATGCCATTTTAGGATCAACTCACGAGGATCAACCTAAAGGTCTCTAAATCTAAAATATCTACCAAGTTTTCTAAATCTACCAAATATACCACAAAGTCAATTGCATAAAAAAAAAAAAGGAAAAGAAAATAAACTTACTGTTGAGAATTGAAAAGTTTGAAGTTATTTGAAGCTCGAAACTAAGTTGTTATTATTGTTTCACTGTTGAAATTGTTTGTAAAGGAAAAGTGACGACGTAAGGTAAAAAAAGAAGTAAAAAGGTGAAAGGTGGGATATTTAAAGGGAAAGAAGAACCCTAACCATCGATAATAGTTATAAATCAAGGGATGAGATATTGCCACGTCAAGGTAGAAGTTGAGAGGATGCGTCTTATTAATAAAAAGGGAGGCGGCCATTATTAGGGACAGTTAGATCTATTGGGGTCTAAAACGTTAAGATCCCAAGAGCCTGTCATCGTCCTCCATGTTGCGAAAATGAGGAGACTACCAGTTGAGCATTCAATTGTGACAAGCATGCGCATCTCTTCAGAATCATCACCTTTAGTTTTAATAAAAAAAATAGTTATTTTTGACTAAAAATAAAGGACTTGATGTTGGGTATAGTCCATTAGGCGTAAAGCTTGAGAGACTGAAAGCCCAAAAAGAGTTTGTAAACAAGTGTTCTGAGACCAGCTTAAAGGTCTCGACAATAGGGGATGCCAAGAAGATCGGAAGTAATAAGTACCAAGACTTTTTGAAATTATATTATGGGCTTTAGGTCAGATCTTATTTGGAGATTACTTTATCAAGATTTCGGCCACAGTTTATGAAGGTCTTAGCTAGACCATAGCTCACGAAGGTCTAGGCCACATCTTAGGAAAGTCTCGGTCACAATTTATAAAGGTCTTAGCCAGACCACAGCTCATGAAGGTCTTAGTCAGACCATATCTCACGAAGGTCTCGGTCACACCTTATGAAAGTCTCAACCACAACTTACGAAGGTCTTGGTCACAACTTATGGAGGTCTCGAATAAGCAACACTAAGTTTATTTTAGGGGAATAACGATCCCTTAACGAAGATTTTTGGGACCTCGCTACAGTTACGTACTAGTAAAGGATTCATCTCTTTCCCGTACTTTCCTTAATTATTCTATAACAAGGATTCTTGCCAAATTAATTTTCTTACATAATAAGAATCTTAAGGATACGATACCATTAAATTCGAAAGCCGATGCTTAACCTATGGAATCTTCATGATTCTTGCACAATGGGAATCTGGTTACCAGATTTCATAGTATCCTGTCTTATTAAGGAGATGATAACATATATAAAAGGAGATCATCTACAATTAGGTAAGGATACTGAAACTTTGGCGAAAAATACTATAATTCTCTTTTAAGCTTTTTCTTTCTCAAAGAAAATAACTACAAGTAAAACCTTAACTTAAGCATCGGAGGGTTTTCACTAGACAATCGGCTTTTTACCCCCATAGCTGTTAATTGTGGTTGCAGGTCGAGTAGAAGGAGAGGAAGATCATTGTTAGTGCATAAGATCTACTGAAGGGATTTTTGTTGCATCAACATTATTATTTTTTCTTATTAGCTGTAATAGAAAGCTCCAATTATTTATTTATTTTTATAAATTAACATTACAATTATAAATAAATAAATATAATTTCATGTTATCATTTAGCAAAGAGATTGCTTGGTGGGAAATTTTCTTGCTTTAGATACACTTAAAATTGTAGGCCAAGCCAAAATTGGTATTAATAATATAATATTAATAATAATTTTGTACCAATCAAAATAAAACAATAATATTTTATTAGTTGGCTACAAAAGCAACTTGACTGGCACGTGCTTTGCACGTTTCCTAACTCTCGTAATACTTGCTGCTTTCCTCTAACATTTACAACTGGACCATTACATACCAAAAGTTGGCTTGGCTTGGCCTTGGCCTATGTTTTGCCTTTTATTGTGGGAATCATCTTTTTGGATTGTGATTGGATAGCAAAATCCGATAGCTTTTTTTATTTATTATTAAAATAATGTTTTTGGGTTTTGCACACTTGAGTTACTGACCAATCACGGGTCAGCTTTGTCGTGCACTGAATTAATTAAGCAAAAATGGTAGGCAAATGCGCTTCCTCCCATCAACTAAGCAGCTTGGCTTGCCTTTAATGACTCGACTTCCCTAGATTTTGTTTCAATTTTATTTTAGGAAAAAGCATTGCCAGAACCATTTTTTCTTTTAAAGGAAAATACTTCCAATCCAATGGTGTCAAAAATATTTGCTAAGACTCCTACCGTTCGCTGAAGTCGTCAATTTAGATTATATATACACTTTTAATATTATAATTACTGTTATACTCTTGTAGATTTAGATTTGATATCACACACTCTTTGCATAGTTGTAGACTCTAGATTAATTGTAAATTGAGGATGTCCAAAATGGTTATACTAAAGCGTGAAAAGTTTTGTTTTAGAGAATTTATGGTTCATGGCTTCACAACTTTAAATTGATTTTATTATCTTATAGTAAAATTTGAAAAAGTGAGCAAGAACTTTCTTTAATATATGCTTTTTGCCTGAGATATGGAAAACAATGCATAGATATTATAAATTATTTATGTTTATGGTCTCGATATCAGATTTGTTGCACAAATATTTTTGAAGTTAAGTAGAGATTGTTTTTTGGATCTAGATGAATATAAATTAAGTATTATGGATATTTAATTTAGTTTCATTTGTTAATAATATTGTAATTTTTAGGAACCTTTATTAGGTATAGGACCTGATACGGTGTCTATTTTGGTTTTAGTTAATACCAAGACTGAGAATTATTTCTCAACTCGAAGAATCACATATATAGTTTCACTATCAACTGCATTTATCTTCCTATCTTTCTTGAAATAAGCACTTCAATTTTAAAGTTCATGTCCTTCAAATAAAAAATGTTTAAGTTAAGCGTTAGAATTAACAAAGAATAAAATATTAGCGTAAAAAAGAATAGAAAGTTAGTAATAAGTCAGTCTTAATTAGTATGAACAACATCTATTTTACAGAAAGGTAACTTGCTAGCTGAATGATATTGATAATGAAACAAAATGACATGAGATCAAAAAAAGAGTATTTCTTATATTGACATGCTCGATTTTGTTATTGGAAAACCATATTTGAGCCATAAATATTAAAAATATCTTTTTTAACATGTCTTCATGGGTGATTATTTCTTTACACAACATTGTGAAAGAGATATGTGCTTTTAAAGCCAATCAAGATGTGATTTATTATTAGAACTTTATAAAATCTCTTATAAATCTTATGATTAATAAAATGAGTATTGTTTATTATAATATTTTATACCAAGTTGACATATATGTTTGATTTATATGTATTGATAAAGTCCATGGAATCTACACATTGCTATAAAGAGTTCATATTTGAGATAATGTGTTGCTAATGTGATTCCTAAATGTTCCTAATCATAGGACTATAAAGTGGGTTTTTATAATGCCATAAAGACTAGTATACAATATTCTTGCTCTATATAATAGAGGGTAGTTGATCTCATAGACTACATGTGTGAGGACACTAAAGGAAGTGTATAGATGGTCATTATTTGAGTATGAGTTCACTGAATAGACTCGTACGAATAGTCAAAATGCTAATTATACTTAATCGTCAATTGGACATTCGTTGTATCAGTGGTGTAAGTGATACTTAGACTTAAGAACATCATAGTTATTTTGTTGATAAATTGCCATATTTTAATACTACTTAGGGTAGGTCTGAATTAAGGCTTGTGATAGGTTGTTATTGGGTGTGGTAAAACATTCATAGAGATATGTGAATGTTCTACACAAAATCTGTCAACCTTGGTCCTTTAAGGTATAATGCTTTATATGAATGATGCAAATTTAACTCATTAAATCCTCGGCTAATGTAGAATATTGTGTGTGATTGAAAAGTGTGATCTC
Source organism: Cedrela odorata (assembly GCA_035584115.1). NCBI lineage: Eukaryota > Viridiplantae > Streptophyta > Magnoliopsida > Sapindales > Meliaceae > Cedrela > Cedrela odorata. Next base: position 17,246 of record JAXCLQ010014380.1, read on the forward strand.
AATGATTGTACATAATAGAGTCATTATTTGATATTTGTTATATATATTATCAGATAAGAAAGGGTTTGATGGTATAAGCATGCCCTTGATCCAATCAGAGCATTATGTGACGGAAGGATTGAATTGCATGGTAACTGATGACAAAAAAGTTCATTATTAAAGCTTTACACTTCATTGTAATCCGAGGGCCATGTTGCATAGCTAGGTGTCAACATTGGTTTGTGGACATATTTGATTAATTTTGTTGAAGATTGATTGATAAAAGAAATCAAAGAGTCTGATTTAGGCTATTAATCTACTATCGGCTTTACGATGAACATAAAGAGTCTTGCCACAAATTGACTCGGATTTTCTTGATCTTTATAAAGTATCATTCTAATATATATATATATATATATAAGTTAAGGTCATTATAATAATTGACTAAACTTATATATAAGGTATGAGGGAGTTCATATTATCATTTTATCCTAGCAAATGAAATGATAACAAATTGCTTAATCTTAGCTTTACTTATGTTTACAAATGTACGGTGGATATGTATGAGATGTATATCAATTTTGACCACACAGTTGACTAGCTTAATTTTCATATATTTTTATTTAATTAAAATGTTAATAAAATTAGAAAACACAAAAAGGAAAATTAGGCAAAAATAAGAAAGATGTAGAATAGTGTAGAGAATTCCTCTCTGCCATAACCTTCCTTAACCTTCCTTAATCAATTTTTTATTATTTGATTAATTAAAAGGTGGATTTAGATCCCTTTGGTAGTCATAAAGGACTCAAAATGTTTGATTAAAGTCCTAAGTTAAAGTTAAAGAGAAAAAATTGAGTAAAGGACATCACTCTTTAGAGGAGAATCTAATTTGATTTCTAAAGCTTTAAAAGTTGAAGAAAGGCTTAAAAATAAGGTATGTTTTCTTACAAAGTTTTAATTTTTTCCGTTTTAACTTAATACCTAGATCTTAGCATGCATAACTTAATTTCATTTGTTATGACACATAGTTTGCATGAAATCTTACACGTTGATTATGAAGCAATTTTGAATAAGATAGAGTTGTATCCATTAACTATTTTAAATTCTTGTACTTGGAGATATACCTATCATTACAAGTAATTGGAAGTATTATTGATTTTAGGTGGCTAAATTTCTTAGAGATATATCCACTCATTACGAGTATTTGAGAGTATTATCAAATTTAGGCGGCTAAATTTCTCATTCAGAAGTTCTAAAGGACATTTGGGTCCTTCGTAGTGAGATATTCATTATTTAATCCTTGAAGAGATTGATGGCAAAAGAAAATTATTACTTTAATGCAATCATGTAGGGATGCATTATTTTTAGTCTAAATCATATTACCAATGCCCATGATATCTAGGTAAATTTTAACATTACAAGAAGTTTTCTCCAAAACTATCTAATACAACAAACTCAAGCCTTATAAGATTGGCATCCTTAATATGATTTTAAGTTGTAGTGATAATGTGATAAAATATTATAGAGGTGTTACAGGAATACAATAAGCTCCAAAAGAAATAAAATACATTACACCAAAAATTATAAAATATTAATTTTATTTTTTGACATAGAAGGTCCAATTTAATGACAACTTAGAATGTACTCGTAAAATAATTGTACTAAATAATATGATAAAATGAGAGTATAAAGAAATCAAATATTTTATGTTCAAGAATCTCGTGTTGATAATCGGTTGTGTTGAATATACGTGTTGATACCTAATTTTCAGCCTCCAAGTGTCAACACGTGATTTGTTTCTCTGAGGGATTGATCCTATCAAATTTTATGGTTATGATCTCTTGGTATATCTCCCTACTGTTCTATCACAGCAACTCTGATTTTGCGTTGATATTTTGATTAACCTATAAAACAGTAATAGGTCAGAAGTGCCAGTTTCTTGGCGATAACCCTCTGACGCTCAAATTAATATTGGTTTCTTTTAGTGGGTGTTTTAGGGAGCTAATAATGAAGTTGACAAAAAATCTTTTATTTTAATTTTATTTTTATGGTGATAACGACTATTTTTCCTAGAAGAAGAAGAAGGCCCCTTTGCTTTATTTTAACCCTCTTTTTATAGGTTTTAGGTTTCTCTTTCTTTTAAACAATCTTGAATGCCTTACGAAGTTGTCTTTTGATAGGAATAGGATACATACCTTAAATTAAGGCTTTTACTCCATTCTATCGTTCTTAAAATGTAACTAAGACTTTATTTTATCAAGAGCGTTACTTGGACAGTAATTCCCCTGGAAAATCCCTTCTCAAAGTTTACATATTCACAAATATGACCCGATGATATTTTAAAATGTCCTCAGCCATCATAAAGCCTTGAGCTAGGAAAGTTCTCTTCCAATGCCATATACCGAGAACATCCTACCTTTTCTCTTAATGAGGTACGTTACTGACATGGGATGTTCTGCCTGGAGGAAAGATATCATAATCCAATAAGAGTCTCCCAATTTATAGTATCAACAAGTTCCAAGTCTGATGTTGGAAACTAGATAAATTAGTCATTGGTTATTATTATATCTATATTTTTCTTTTGCTATACTCGACTTTTCCTTGGCTATTTTTTCATCATGAATCTAAAAGACCATTCTGCCAAGTGAACTAAGAGGCCTTACAACTGAACTATTAAAGATCACACTATTTTTGATAAATGACAACTTTCAAATTTTCAAAAGGCACGCAAATATGGCAATGGTTATTTAATACTTTGCCATTATGCCACTCTTGCACATGCAAGATCATTAAGTAACAGTTTTACGTTTACTTGTCTAATCAACTTCCCACACGTGGCTTCATCACAACCTCTAAACATACGCGACTCAAATTCATTTTTCACAACTAAGTATAAAGGAGAACTTCTTTCTCTTTTTTCTTTAATAACACAATTTCTTTAATTCTATAGAGAGAGGAGAAAAGGAAAAGAGTTTGCCTTTATACCACATCCACTAACAATTGTTGCTTCCTAGCTAATTTATCCTCGTTATCCCTCCCTTTTTGTAAGCATTTTTTATCACAAGTATATTTTTCTACTCTTCCTTTAATCATTTAGCTGTATTCAAATCTTTCTTAGCCTTTTCCTATAGTTTTTAGATGTGAAATGTCAAGTGTGGTTCGTGAACTCTTACTCTATTTTTTTTCATGTTATTGCTTCGCATCTTTAGATTTTTTGAGTTCTGTGTTGCATAGGTCTATTCCTATTTTTATTTTTTTTGCTTGTTATCTATCTTGGGTTAATGCTTTTTGCTTGCCTAACTTCTCTCTTTTATAGTTATAAATTATAATTGTATTATTCTCTTCTCTGCTCCGTTGGTTAGTCTTATGTTTAGTTAGATGTTTGGCCTAAGTTTAGACTCACAAAATTTGTCTGGTCAGAAATTTGACCCCTAAATGTTTGACTACAATATAGAATCCTTTATTTCCACCTCGAATGACAAGTAGGACCAATTATCACCTAAGAAGAATGAACAAACAACAAAGCCACTCTCAAACACTCTGCACTAGTAAAATGCATAAAAGACTCAACAAACCCTTCCCAAAAAACCACTGAATTAGTCGATCTCGATGATTTTGAGAACTACAATGAACAAATAGAAAGTGTGGAGGAAACATCAAAGAATGAGGATCATATGATAAAATCCAAAGGTGAGGAGTCTAAAGAAACTAGAAGGTTTACTAGAAAAACTTTAACCTATATTTCTAAGGAGGATGGATCCTAATTTATACCCCCTTACTTTTGTAAACATGACAGCCCCTACAAAATGGACTGGTATAGGTCTTCAAAACAATAAACAACTTAAAGTGTCTGACAAAATTATAAACCTTTCATGAAATAACTTATCTTAGGCTTTATCAGGAAGGAAAGTATTTGAGTAACCCGCCTACAAAGTAGGTTGCCTTCCATAAAGAGCTATTTCAGTTAAGAGCTTAACTTCCACTCTAACCTTTTTTCATCTGTTTTTTTTTTATTTCGTTAGAATTCCCTCTTGTTAGCTTAACGTCAATGCCTGGAGGATATTCATTATCATGTATGTATTGTGGAAAAGAACCAAACAAATCGAGCTGACTATAGAGGAAATTCATTCTTTCTACCAAATTCGTCCTAACCCCAAGACAAACCCAAGATTATATTATTTTGTTACTTGGCCTAAGAAAGCAAAATGTAAACAACCTACCCATGTCGAACAAGGAATGGAAATGGTGATGTTGTATATGAAAATTGATTTGTTTATATTGTTAATCGCTATTTTGAGGGAAAATTGAGAATTGAGTTTATTAATGATAATGTAGTTTATGTTGTTATTTGGGAGAAGTGAGATTTGGGTTTTTTTACTTAGGATAAGTTTAGATGGATATAGATTTGATTGTATAGCTGATGAGATTATTATTTTTAGTTTATTTTCATTTATTATTTTTGTGTAATTTGCTATGATATTGAATAATGATACCTCAAATTTGCTTTTGATATTGGAAAATGATATTTTTTTCTTTTAAAATAGATTTTAGTTATTTTTTTAAATTAAAATTTTTAAATTAAAATTTTTGAAGTTAAACAAATCGTGTCAAAATTTGTGTCCAAATGAATCATGTCTAATTGTCTATAAACATATTGTAAACGAATCGTATCTAAACCAATACGTATTGTCACCCATTTAATAAACCAATTGTATCTGTATTTGTCTTTTTGACACGATTAATAAATGAATCTAATTTGGATTGACCTCTATTTGACATGACGTGATTGCTACCCAAAATGAATACTGCACAATTATCCGAATTACCACCTCCACCATCAATAGAAGGTCTTCTCGAGTTGAGTTGGCATGTGTGGTCCTTTAACTTGAGATGCTACTGTGATATTATGCGTGATCCTCTGTTCTTAGATGCATTACATGTCAGAAGTCTTTCATGGCCTGACCTCCGAAAGATTGTTGGGAATAGACTGACACACATGGAGGTTTGTGTGTATTCAATAAAAGATCTGCCACTCCATGTGGTTTGGATGAATATTATATGACTTTTAAAAACATACTGCATTAAATCTTCAATCAGAGTAGTCATTTGAAATGAGTTTCTGATGTTTAAGATAAAATTAAAAATAATTTTTTAAATATTATCTATGTAGTTTGAATGAGAATATAAAGTAAAGTTAAGTGCAATATAAATTGATAGTATAATCCGTGTCTACATACTCAAACATGATATTAGGTGACAAAAGGATTATATATATATGCTACCTCAATTTGTATGGTTTACGAGAATTGATGTCGTTGGGATCACTATGATATGTAGATGGATGTAACTCATGAACTTACAGAAAAGTTCTAGATTGCAAACCCATGTAAACCTACTGAGTCATGGTGAATGTTAAGCATAATGTGTAAATATTAAGTATGATGTGTAAACATTAAGTATGATGTGTAAATGTTAAGCATGATATGCAAAGAAATGTGTTGACAAAACTTTGCAAAATTTTGAAAGTGTAAGACTTTGTGACATGTGTACTAAGACTTGTAAGAAAAACATTTGGACTTGTACACTCTATAAACTCAATTGACTTTTGGTTTTATATGTGAAAAAACTGTTCCCAAATTATTACTATTTCTAAAACTCTCTACCATTTTTGAGAATTCGGATTCTCTCTATTGTCAAGCATTTAATGGACAAATTAGAAACCATCATCTAGTAGAGGTTCTTCTGAAATAAGTAATTATAGCTTGAAGCTTATCTTAGTATCCAATAAGGTATGATTTACTATTTAATTAATTTTTGACTTTGATAATTGTTATCATATCGCTGTATTAATAAGTAGCACACTTTTATGGTTATGTGCATGTCTAGAAAAGTTCTTTCACTAAGGCTATATAATGCCTAAGGAGTGTGCTTTTTTAATACGACTGTTGTGACCTTACCAATTGTACCTAGGAACCTACTTAGTGTACTTTATCATACATATGTGAAATTCTATTTAGATTTATAATAAACTATGTTTTATTATATTCGATTTTAATTTATTTAGTAACTAAAAAATATATTGTTACTTGTGTATCTGTATTACTTCTGCTACGAACCTAATAGTAGGTAGGGTTTGACCCATATACACTAACAATTATGGTATAAAAGCCAATTTATAGGTATCAAATATCTTGAAGCTAGATTACATATGATATTATATGAGCTATGAATTTCATGATAGTATCGTTTTGTCCGAAAAATATTTTTTTTAAGAAAAATGTTTTAAAAATCTATCATTATTGAGTTGTAACGTTAATAGTGTTAGAGAACATTATTAACGTGGTCTATTTTGTTAATACAGACTCAGAAAAATTATTTACAGTCTAACCTAATATTGTAAAATCACGAGGGAATGACTAATGATGATTTATACTATTTCGGTTTAGCATAAGATGAGGCAAAGTAATAGTTGCCCAATATTGTAAAATCATGAGAGATTATTTCGTAGTAGCTTATATTTCTAATTGAATAAATGATTCCTAACAAGCCTTATCCAATATTATAAAATCATGAGGATAAGAAACGGTTTAGGACTAAAAATTTAAGAGTTGCATGAGATGTAATTAACATAGGGTTGTTTTGCCTATTGAATTTAGAATGGTTAATATCTTAAAATTGTGAAGTCGAAATAAGTTCAACAGGTTTTACTTTCCATCGTAGAATTTAAAAGTTAAATTCTCGTATTTGTTTTAGAGAGTTTATGGGAATATGTAAAGTAGTGGAAGACGCTATTTAAATTAAAAATCCATGATATATTTAGTATTAATGATTTCTTAAAAATGTTCCACTAATGTTTGTGTTTTGTCTAAATATAGATAAAATATTTGCTTGTACTTCATAGGTATGCATACTTGATGTGAACCAACTCACTGATGTTGAAAATTTTATGAATTGATACATGAATCTTAGAATTAATTTAGATTTAGAGTGACTTGGATATGTAATTGACCATTTAATGCCATTAGGACTTTCTTATAGTACCTTTTTATAAGAAAGGTAGACTTATTAGAAGTGGATTAATGACAATTTAAAAGTTAAGTCAGATATTTTGGTATCAATGTCCCTGAACTTCAAAGGAAATATGTGCATATGAACGATGTTGATTTTGTGATGTTGCATTTGAAGGAATTGTTTGGTGATCGTAAACTAGTTGAAATATAATAAGTTGCAAAAATATTGTTCCAAGCTTAACTCACTGAGGATTGCCATCTGAGTACTTATGTGTGGAGGATGATAAATTATATTGAGCAATTGTAATGAATGAACATGAGTTTGTACAATAATCTAGGGAATAATTTGATTCTTTAGTCACTGCCTAACTCTTTTACAAAGTTTATTATAAATTTTAATTTATAAAAGAAGAGCCCTACTTATGCAAAGTTGTATTATCTATTGTAAACTGCAGAGGAGGATCTGAAGAAAAGGAGTCCAATTTTTTATTTTCAGGGTGCATATTCGTATAAGGCTTATGGAAAGCCCAAGAGGAAGAAAAAGAAAAAGACAACCAAGATAGGTCTTTAGGGCGACATATCTAATTTAAAAGAACTATCACCTAAAGGAAAATGTTTCTTCTTTGGCAATAGCGGTGACTAACGGGCCCAACTTGACAGGTTTAGGTTGGTCCAGACCGAGTTGGGAGCTCGTTATCTCAGTTCGGGTTTGGGCTTGTAGGCATAATAAGCCAGGTCGCGGTTTCTAAAATGTGAAATCTGCTAGGACTGTAGAGATGAACAGTGCTGGGAAGATTCCGATTTAATTTTGGGTTAGTTCAGCCCGAACCCGTTGGTTTATTATTTTTTATTTGATCCAACTGTCATACCGGTCCGGACCTACAGATTTGGCCCACTTGGTCAACAATCTTACAAGCTTGATCAAGCTCTTGATTCATTCTACTTTCACTTGGCCTAATCCATGTCCATGGACTCGTAATCGGCCCGGCCTATATACTGTTCACACTGGCCAGTGCGGGTTGTGGATTCTATGACGATTTAAAAGTTAAGTCATATATTTTGGTATCAATGTCCCTTGAACTTCAAAGGAAATATGTGCATATGAATGATGTTGATTCTGTGATGTTGCATTTGAAGGAATTGTTTGGTGATCGTAAACTAGTTGAAATATAATAAGTTGCAAAACTATTGTTCCAAGTTTGACTCACTGAGGATTGCCCTATGAGTCCTCATGTGTGGAGGATGATAGAATATATTGAGCATCTATAATGAATGAATATGAGTTTGTACAATAATCTAGGGAATAATTTGATTCTTTAATCACTGCCTGACTATTTTGCAAAGTTTATTATAAATTTTAATTTATAAGAGAAGAGCCCTACTTATGCGGAGTTGTATAATCTATTGCAAACTGCAGAAGAGGATTTGAAGAAAAGGAGTCCAATTCTTTATTTTTAGGGTGCATATTCGTATAAGGCTTATGAAAAGCCAAAGAGGAAGAAAAAAAAAAAGACAACCAAGATAGGTCTTTAGGACGACATATCTAAGTCAAAAGAAATATCACTTAAAGGAAAATGTTTCTTCTTTGGCAATAGTGGTGACTAACGAGCCCAACTCGACAAGTTTAGGTTGGTCTAGACTAAGTTGGGAGCTCATTATCTCAATCCAGGTTCGGGCTTGGAGGCGTAATAAGCTGGGTCACAATTTCTAAAATCTGAAATCGGCTCGGACAGTGGAGATAAACAGTGCCGAGACTGTTCCAGTTTAATTTTGGGCTGGTTCAGCCTGAATCCGTTGGTTTATTATTTTTATTAATTTTTTATTTAACCCAACTGTCAAACCGGTCTAAACCCGCTGATTTGGCCCACTGGGTCAACAATCATACGGGCCCGATTAGGCTCTCAATTCATTCTACTTTGACTCGGCCCAACCTATGTCCATGGACTCGTAACTGGCCCAGCCCATATACTGTTCACACTGGCCAATGCAGGTTTGGTTTTTCTCTGGTCGGGCCAGGCAGAGCCGAGTCGCGAGTTAAACTGGCCTAATAGCCACCACTATTTGGCAATAATGGTCACTAGAAATGTTATTGTCTAGAGTACCTTTCTAGTTTGAAGAAATCCTCATAAGACATTTATTTACCTATTATTAATATTTCTTTAACTCTTAAAACCAGTAATGGTTAGGTGTTGGACACCACTTGCCCTTCTTATATTTGTAATATGTTAGAGGTTTTAATTAGTAGATAGCTGAGAAAAAGAGATGTACAACTACGTGTTGAAAATAGAGATTTTATTGGCGTAGTAACATTGATGGATATTCTGTAAATATTTGGAGTAGTTTCTTTTATTTGTATAATAAAAAAAATATTTTATTTATCTCTTGTCCTTTGGTGAATGATCAATATATATTAGATACAATTAGAGATATCATGAATGTATTGGTGTATAAAAGAAAAAGATCAAAAAGTAATATAGAACTTGAGCATATGAGATTAAGTTATATTGATATATGACGATTAGCAACAATGGTTAATGATGGTTTGATATATGATTTAACCATATAATCTTATCCGGCTTGTGAAGCTTGTATCCATGGCAAGATGATCAAATTTTCTTTTACTGGTGGTAGTTATAAGCCTAATGATTTATTAGAACTTATATATAGTGATGTATGTTGACCTGTATGTTGACCAATAAATCACATTGTGCTTGGTGGTTTTCAATACTTTGTAACCTTTATTGATAACATGTCATGATATGCTTATGCATTCTTAATGAAATACAAATTGAAAACTTTTGAAAAGTTCAAAGAATTTCATTTTAAAGTAGAAAAGCAAACTGAGAAGTTCTTCAAATACTATAGATCAGATCGAGGTGGTGAATTGCTAAACAATAAATTACTCTACTATTTAAAAGAGAATGAGATTTTTTTCTCAACTAAGTCCTCTTATTACTCCACAGCAAAATAGAATATTATAACGAAGGAATACAACTTTATTAGATATGGTTCAATCTATATTGAGCTATATTGATCTTTATTACTCCCTCTAGGGACATGCTCTCAATATTGTTATTCATCTTTTGAATAAAGTTATTTCAAAGGTTGTATGTACAACTTCATATGAGTTATGGGTTGGTAGAAAACCAAATCTTAAGTATGTTAAAATTTAGGGCTTTCCTACTTTTCTAAAAATTATACAATGAATAAACTTATGCCCAAATGCGTATAAGTATAGGTTTATTGGCTACCCTAAGAATTCAATGATATATTATTTCTATGATCTAGAGAACTAAAATGTGTTTGGTGCTTATAATGCCACTTTTCTAGAACATCGTTTTATCCAAGAAGGTATAGGTAGTAGAAAGGTCGGTCTAAATGAGATTAATCTAAAAAATGATAAACCTATGTTAGAGCTTGATGTTCAATTAGATATTGGATCTTCTACACAATTTTATCGTAGGTCAAGTAGAATATAAAAAACACAAGAAATGTATGGTTTCATACTAGATATCAGTATTTATGTTTTTTTATTAAAAGAAAATGATTCTATAACCTAAAAGAAAACCATGTTAGACATGGATTCGAAAAAAAAATGACTAGATGCCATGAATTTTGAAATTGAATCAATGCACGCTACTCTTTCTTTTTATTTTATTGTAAGCCAAAAGGGAAAGACTATTAAAAGCAAGAAATCCTCCACCCTATTAGCATTAAGCAAAAGGGTAGTTTAAAATCTTTTTCTCAGCAAAACCTCAAGTGGTAGAAAAGGGGAAGGGTAGGGTTCTCGAGATCTGTCCTCAGTTAATGTTATTGATCTGGTGACCAAGAAACATAAAATGACCCCTTACGTATCCATTAGAAGCATCTTGGAAGGCCCACTGATCCTTGTAGACGTTGTTGAGGACAAATGTCTTGATTTGAACAACTTCTTCGTTTTCTTCGGCTTATGGAGAGTAAGGTGACAAGAGGCCGTTAGACAAGGTCGCCTACCAGTCTCATGCCAATGCCTATGACCTCTGCACCGAAATGACCTTATAGGTGATAACAATTTTTTCTTTTTTCTTCTTCTGTTTCTTTTATCTTAATCTTTCTTGCTAAAGCCTTTTTCTCTGTTCTTAGCTTGTTAACAGCCTTGCATTATGAAGGCTCTGTGACTACTTTTTGTAATTCTATCAAATTTGTGTCTATTGAGTCCAAATGAAGGAAAGCTGAGGGGAATGGGAGACCTGCAAGGAGGAATTAAAGAAGGCTAAAATGAGAGCCAAGTCCTTTAAGGCCACCCTTTTAAAAGAGAGGAAGACCTGGGAACAAGAACGTCACAAACTCTCTGACAGAAATATTAATCTAGAAATTGATTTGGAGTCTTTTTGCTTGACAACAAAAGAAGTTGCAGATGAGGGTTCCTTATTCGTTCTTAATAACTGTTTTGAGATATTTAAATCTTTGAAGCCTTTGGTCAACTTGGCTTGGCTGGAGAAAACAATTTCTGAGGTATCAGGTGGAGGGGCTTCTTAAATTGGAATTGCTGAGAAGTCTCCTGAAGAAGGTAGCCAGGAGGCAAAAAAGAACGTCTACTAACATGTAGCTTAATAAGGACGAAAAGGCGAAGATGCTAATGAGGCTGGATCCTTAAGTGCTCGAGAAATGGCTGAAGAATAAGTTCCTCCTGCTTAGCTTACTTTTTCTTTCTTTCTATTTGTAAAAGGACTTGAGGTCCTCGGGTTATCTTAATAATTTTTTTTTTTACTTCGATATCACAAAATAAAACTGAGAACTTAAAGTAATTATTCTCATAACGTAATCAGTAAAACCGAAATCTCAAAATAGTTAGCATGGAAACTCTAAGTATTCGTCCTAAAAAACGTAGTATACTAACTAATGAGGTAAGAACAGATTTTAGGTATGTTCTCATCATGCCATGATAAGTAAACAAAGATACATTTTCAATAATGATATCATGCATAATAACTAACGCCTTTATTTGTGATTCCTCTGGGATTTATGTTAAGAACAACTGAGTCCATTGTAAAAAGTAAAAGAAAAAAATATCATTTAAGCAAATACTAAGCTAATTATCAAAGGTCAATCATAATCATGCTGGCTTTTAGCATTCCTAATTGCTTTTCCTCTCAAATTTATGTAAAAATAACCAATGCCACAATAACAAAGATTTTATCATCATTTCACTACCTTGGATATTTTTATCTTCATTTTTGGCTGAAAAGTGCTGCTTTTGGGTATTTTTGTTTTTACCCGAGAGTTCATTGATTTGAGTCTTCAAATCAGAAAAGTTATGCTTCAGGGTTCTTTAGTTATTTCTCGTGAGCACACTTATCTGTCCTTAAATCAGAAAACTGTTGCTCTAGGTTCTTTATTTATTTCCTGAGAGTACACTGATCTGTCTTCAAATCAGAAAAGTGCTGCTCTAGAGTATGCTCTTTGGTTCTTTCTTTATTTCTCAAGAGTGCACTAATATGAGTATTTTAAATTAGAAAACTGATACTCTTGGGTACTTTCATTATTTTTCGAGAGTGCACTGATCTGAGTGTTTAAATAAAAAAGTGTTGCTTTCGGAAACTATTGTGAAATTTTTATGAAACGCTAAGTATGCGCTACCATTAATAAGTAATGCGCTATCATTAATAAGTAATATAATGACAAGTTAGTATTGTTCCCAAGAGGATTGAGAATTTACGAACTAACTATCGAGATAAGCTATTTTTAATTTTTTATGAATAAACTGAATAAAGAGACAATTTATGCTAAAAATAATTAACAACTAAATTAAAGCAAGTAAATGTTAAGAATAAAAATCAATAAGGATGAGAGCTATAGGGTATATGATTTCACCTAAACCAATCTAAATTACTTCTACCTATTCTTATTATCTAAAGTTTAAGACTATGGTTGATAATCGAGAATTCTAAAAACATTCATTAGTCTTTTTTTTTTTTGTTATAATAAAAATATCTTTAATTTATCAATTCACTATATTCCTTTGTGAATTAGGACAATCATAGATTTATTAAATTCATGAATTTAATGCATTGATTATACTAAGCATACAAATATATTTCTATCTTACATGAATTCACCATAAGATCACAAGCATATGTCTTTTTTAGGGCTTCAATATGCAATGAAAATATCTAGCTAGTGGCCAATTTTTTAGAAGCATTAAGAACAATTAAGAACACTCAACCATTAATAAAAAACTTCAATAAAGTCAAAAAGACAAATATCCAAACATCTAAGAATGACTACTCTATAGTCTAAGAATACAAAACTTAGTTCGTAATGTAATAAGTTCAACATTTCAATGGAAAAATAAACAAGAGAATAAATAAAGCCTAATTTCGTCCAAGTTGCTAAATGACTTTCCCTAAGTCTAAGTTTCTTGTTAATAGTCTTCTCTTTTTTTCTCCCTTCTTTCTCCCTTGGTGGCTCTCTCCATCTTTTCTCAATTCCTTCCTTTTTATATATTTTGAAGAATCCCTAAAAAAATAACACCCACAACTCTTTTTGGTTGATTAAAAGAAGAAGAAACTTTTTTAATTCTTTCATCAGTCACTGTAGCACGTTATAATATCTAGTCACCTTCTGCAGATATGTATAATTTTTTATTTGAACTTTATCCTTCCTTTCCAAAAGCAAATCATAATAAGCGCAGAAGTGCTCGTCATTAGCTTTCTCCTCAAAGTATTTAATCTTGTGGGGCTATCCCACCTTGGCTAATATGATCGCATTATACCCGAAACCTAAAGAGAATGGGGTTTCTCCTGTGGCTGTTTGACTTGTAGTTTTATAAACCCAAAGCACCTTAAGTAACTCATTTACCCAAAATCCTTTCTTTTCTCCTAACTTTGCCTTTAAATTTTTCTTAAGAGCTTTATTTGCAGACTTGACCTAACCATATGACTTTGGGTAAGCCAGTAAAGTGAAGCAAATATTAATCTTCAACTAGGAACAAAATCCTTTAAATTTTTTATTGTCAAACTTTTTCTAAGGGGATTCCGTATCAGGAGATGATATTTCGCCATACGAAATTTGTGGTTCTATTCCCAATAATCTTTGCTAAGGGTTCAACTTCTACCTACTTGGTGAAGTAGTTCATAACCACAACTGTAATGGCCCCGGTCCTAAGGTCACCCGTCCCGGCTACCGAACTGATGGCTACAGCTTAGTGTCCCTCTCAAGCCCACTAGGAATGAATTTGTCCCTTGATCCTCTAAGCTTACCAGCTTGGCTACTGAGGTATTTGTTCCTTCTCCCCCACGTCTCGAACTTGGGACCTCTACCTTAAGGTATAATCCCTAAGAGAGTGAATATCAATTGTTCTACAAAAACTGCCTATTTTGCCTATCCTCGTCCTTGTGATAATGGTCCAATTAAAACCCCCATTGTGTGAATTGCCAATAGCTAACCAAATTGATTAAATTCTCAGGTGATTGTCTCCGGATATTTGAATTAAATTGGCAACCTTCATATGTTTTGATCAGATTAATAGAATCTTGATAAATGGTTGACTATAATATCCTTGCCTAAGGACTCCAAACGATAATGTTCTGGCACCCGAATGACTCCCATATATGCTAAGATGTATTTCCTTGAGGACACAATTTGCCTTATCTGGTTTCAAACACTTAGTCAAATATGATTTTTTTTGTTTGAATTTTCAGTCCTTAATTTGGTTGTGAATTTTGGTAATTTCTTGGCGTATTGTGGCGTGACTAAAATGGTATCTATTATTTTTGTTGAACTGGAAGTTAATTACATCGTGGTTAATTTATTTCTTTTCTATTTTGTTCTAATAAAGAAGGAGTGCATTTGGTATGATTTTTCTATGGGTAAAAAAATTTCAATTTCTTTTTTATCATTTTATTCGCATAGAAGAAAAGTTTATAAATAATTAAAAAAAATATTTTACTTATACTATGAGAAGTTTAAATTTTAAAATATTGGGAGCAAAGTCTTTTTTTTTTTTCAAAAATTAAATTGTTTAAAATACTCTTTATTTTAAAATTTTTATTTCATTTCTTACAAAACATAATTTAAAAAAAAACTGTTCATTGAAATAATTACATAATTTCAACAAAAAATATATTTGATAACTGAACAATCGATAACTTTTTGTTAAAAGCTTTATATATATAAAAACTGTACTAGCTGGGTATTAAAATTTACTCCAATGTTTTCTAAATTTATCCTACACAATGTGTTTATGATTTTCTTTTTAATAATAATTTTGATTTTTTTAATACAAATTGATTTAAAGTTCCAAAATTTAAATAGAAATTTTAGAACTCGGTGCATTTTGTTTGGGTATTAATTGCTCGGTTCTCAATAAATCTTCTTAGTTCATTGGTTTTTATCCCATACTCTGCAATTGCAATATTTATTGATGGTAATAATAATATGGATTGATTTGTAGTTGTAAATTCATAAAAATGAGTACGTTACTACACAAGGTTATATTAATGTTTTCTTTACTAGCTATAAAATGCATACGTAAATATATACGGTAACGTATTTTCAGGAAATGAATATTTATAATTTGTTATAAATATTAAATTAAAGTATACATAAGAAAAAATAGAATGATGTAATTGATATTTAATGTTGTCCCAGTTGACAACACTCAAGAGGGAGTGAATTGGATTATTTAAAAATTTTTATGTTTAATAAAATGCAAATATGAATGCACTGCAATAAATAAAAATAGTAGAAAGAGAAAAATTGCAAACAGAGGTTTTATAGTAGTTCGACAAGAACGACTTATATCCTTTCGCTCAACAATGAAGTTTGACTATCTCCTTATTTATATGAGTCAAGTGAAACCCAATACAACTCTTTCTTGTATGGTGAAGGGCAACCTTTCACTTCATTTCACGGGTAAAGATAAACCCAATACAATCTTCCACTTATCGATTGAAGATAACCTAACTGGAATTTGAAATGAGTTTTCAATTTTAACTCTCTCACAAGAGCATATAACACAATAAGCTCACACAATTAATTTTCTCTTAAAGGGTAGTTACAAAGTAAATGTAGTAGAGAGAAAAAGCAATTTTTCAAGTTCAAGATCAAGAATAATGTTCAATGATGATTTGCAAATGTGCTCTTGTTATTCTTTCTTGTTTGAAAATCTTCTGTTTAAACTGATTTTATTGTGAAGACATTTGTGTCTAACAGCTTTCTTTGGTACAATTAATGCTCACAATAATACTGCAAAATGAATATTTTTTATAATCAAGAGACTGAACAACCATATGAATAATTAATGGATTGATCCAAAATCATTTCAACATAAGTAGATTGATCGATAAATATTCCGTTAAATTTGTGCTCGACTTGTAGGTCTAAACAATATTTAATTTTTCTCAAATCTTCATTTCAAACTCTTTTCTCAAGTATTCGGTAGTTTTTAAAACCTCTTCAGAAGTTCCAATTATAATTATATCATCGACATATATTGCTGATAAATCCTAAAAAATATATATTTATTCAAAAATTTATATTATCATTTTATACTTAAGAGTGTCATTAACTCCTCTAAAATAAGTATTTAAAAATTTAAAATAAAAGTTTGTATAATTTGTGAAAAGTGATTGATTTTGTACAGGTTTCGTATAATAGGCTTATCTCTCAATCTGTAGATCCAATTAATTCAATTCTTAGGTCACTGAACCATAGACTTATCATTTCACAATATTATAAATCAAAGGTTAGACCAGTTTAAGTGTTTAGGTGATCAAAAATGGGCTTTAACATAACAAAATGCATCCACAGTTTAGCCTGACATGCCTCAGTATTTGGGCCGTATCTCCCAAAATATAAATCCAAATATGATGAATAAAGATATTCTAGAAAGACAAGACAAATATATACAACTTTTTTATTTTGATCAAAGCTGTATTCTAAATATATCATCGACGAATTGGCCAACAAAATCAAATACGTGTGAAATAAAGTATTCTAACACTTACCTAACATTAACTAACTTCTTTGGCATTTATCATTTGTGTTTTCCTATAATTAGGTGCTTGTATTAGACATCAAGGGGAATTAATATCTCTTAACATCTTTATTTCTTTATTTTATAATTTTTCTTACAATGTATTTCTAAATTTGTAAATGGGGCTAGGGCAAAGCTTTGTTGAGTTTGTAGTTTTCATTCCTTTATCTTTTAAGTTATTCTTCAATATAAAATCTTTCATTTAAGTGAATTCTATTTCTCAAAAGTATTTTAATTTGTTAGAGAGCTTGATTCATTGTAAACAAATAGTATATTGAATGTTTGTTATTTTCTGCATCTCAAGAGTAAGTGCTTTGATTTGTTAGAGAGTTTGATTCATTATTAACAAATGGTACATTAAATATTTGTTATTTTCTACATCTCAAGAGTAAGTTAAGTTATAGTTTTTCATAAATCAATTTAAAAGTTAATATTTTATTTTCTTACCTTTTTCTTAAAAAAGGTATTTTAATGTGCTTAAATGTAACACCCCCTACTCGGAGATACTACCTGCAGGTAACGGACTCCACCGTCACCCTAAGCCTCACTCTCTCTTCATGTATGAATGCGTATATTTGTTTTTTTTTTATTCAACAAACATTGTTAATCATAAATTCATAAATCACTTAATACAGTAAATTGGGTAATGAAATACAAAAACTTTCAATGTATTACAGAAATTTATACAATAAAATAAATGATGCAAATGACATATATTTTTAAAATATGCCAAAAGTTGAACCATACATGACTCTCAGATGTATGATGGACTCATGTGCCCTAATGACTGTAGTACACACTCCTTGTGCTCTCTTTGCGTCTCATCTGTACCGAATCCTTTCTCTTTCTTTCTAACTGCCTAACAATCTTACCACATTATAATCAAAATTTCTTCTACGGCAAATCACCTGTATTCGCCTTCTTTCGTCCTTTATAAACACTATTCTTTGGAAAATAAATTTTAAAGTAAAAGAGTAAGATGAAATCTTAGTAAATAAACCATGCAAGTTTTTTTTTTTTTCATATGTCGATGTGATACAAAATATAAATACTCAAATAGATCAATACATTTTCAAACATTTCATATTTCTTTCCTTTTCAAAGCAATCATATTTGCATAACAAACTGATTAATGAATTTTCAAACTTTTTAATAACATACGAATTCATTCATATTTCAAATATTTTCAGAATGGCCCAGTCAGTTAGTGTCACCTGCACCCACGGTGACCCGGATTTAGAACGTGATCACGTGTTCCGCTTAAAGCGGACATTTTCATATCAATTCCAACAGAAACGTGCATTGCACGTTAAACAGAAACGCGCATTGCGCGTTAAACAGAATTCTGAATAGCTCAGAATAAACATTAACTAATGACTAGAGCCATAAAATCATTTTCATTCATAAACATTTACACATCGACATCATTTTTAACAATCATTTCATACATGCGATATCGACATATCAAACATTAAAATTCACCATTTTTAGCATAACATTGAATATCGCATGATTTCTGAAAACATTAAAAATGCTTATACGATTTACTTACTTTTGTTTCCGTTTTTCCCGAGTGTGTTCCTATTCAATGCTGTGTACCTAAAAATCAAGTTACATAGCCTATTTTAGTTACGTGCCTCTTCTTGCCGCTACATTCCTACGATATCCACATTTTTAAACTCTCACTTTTTATTAATTTCCTAAAATAGACTTATTGCCATATTTACGCCATTACATCATTTCATATATGCTTATACATACATACATACATATATATATATATGCATATTATACCAATTTTCGAAAAAATACATTTAGCGTAATATTTCCAATTTCGTTAAATGTTGTCATTTCCCACTAATTCATTTTCTAACAAATTCGCATTATCAAATTCCAAACACTCCACAATCCACTTATCACTAATATAAGTATAACCTTATCTATGATATTGTGTGTGTTTGCAATATTTCAAACAAACTCGGCCTACTAAAATTGCTGAGATTCAATTCCACCTCCACAATCCACCATTTCCAATCCTCACCAACTTACACCATTTTCACAAATATGATATACATGTTATAATTGGATTTACTACATAATAAAACCTCACTGTGATTTTTAACTATCTATTATATTCACATCTAAGTTTTATTTTATTATTATTATTATTTTACCCAAGCCACTAACTAATTTTGTTCTAAACCCATTTTATTCAACATTTTACATTCTATGCTTCTGACAAATGCATGTTGTTCAAAACTGACAACGTATTTTTATCTAAGCTTTTAGGCGACACACTTTATTATGAGTCTAGTTTATGCCGCACTTTACGGATTTAGGTTTCAACTTCAATAACTTAAGTTAAGCCAATTTTTCGACATAGGACACATTAAACAGAGTACGTCAACTGCAGGGCTACCATTTTCAAAAATTTACTACGATCTTATTTCTTTGCAAAATGAGCTGAATTTTGGATATGTTGTGCTCCTAGATGTCTAATTTCCATAAAAATTTATGTCGCTTCAATCCGATATCAGAAACTCTCCCAGATTTCATTTTTCCAAGCCTTGCTCAAAATTTCAAGCAACCATCATGCCCTATTTTGCCCATACGGTTTTGACACCTTCCGACCTCTAAAGCTACGACTTATACCCCTTATTTCTTCATTTTTCCATTCTCTAAATACCCATATAGTGCCGCACGACAACTGCTAGCATTTCATCTAGTAGAGCGAGCATTTTCGCAATACTGCGCACACACAACCCCTGTTGACAGTTTTCACTCCTACAATGTTTACACCATTTCTATGCCAAATTTACCACCCTATTTTAAATCACTATTTAGCCACTACAACTAAATATAAACATACTTATATTACCTTATTTTCCAACACCTAAGCATCACTCTAACTTAACCATTTCCAACACCGATTGGCTGCCCCAACAATCACAACTCACTGTTGACAAATTTTCGCATCACCGACATCGGTTAATTCTCATTTCATTTCATTTAACTTCAAATTCTCACACACACATATCTTTATACCCCTATACAACATATATATCTCACTATAACTACAATTAAACTTCAATTTATTCACAAATTGTAACATAAAATAAACACAACAACAAAAATTAAATTGCCAAAGACAAAAACACATTCACTTACCCATTTGTTAACCACCAAGCCCTCTTCTCTTTTCTTACTCTCTTCCTCTCTTCTTTGCCTTCTTTTCTTTCTTTCTTTTTCTTCTTGTCATCTCTTAATTGGCCATGCCACTCTCCCTTCTTCCTTTTCTCTTTCTTTTCCTTCTTCCTTATCTCTCTCTTGGCCAAATTTCTCCTCCTTTGCTCACGGTTTGGCCTTCACTTTGGCCCCTCCTCTCTTGCACGTTTT
>JAXCLQ010014438.1:0-37552 GCA_035584115.1 Cedrela odorata
AAATTCACTTTATATTATTTCTTAAAATTCTAACACTTAATACTTTAACAAGTATATTTACAATCCTAGCTACGAGTTCTACTAAAGAAATTGCGGGTGTCACAATGTGATTGTGAATTATTGGTTATGAAATGATAAAAACATTGCATGATTTAGTTATTTGATGAGTATTGTGACTTGGTGATTATGGAAATATATAGATAGTGCAAGATTTACATTATGGCAGTGCCTTAGTATTGGAATGAGGTTCAATTAACATGAAATGGTATGTAGCTGTGTTGATCAAATTGTAAAGAAATAATGGCAGTAAATGATATACATATATATATATATGCATATAAGGTAGTAAATATACTCATTTATGGCAGTGTTTTAAGACATGAAAATTGTGAAAATAAGGTGTTAAAATGCATAGCTTGAGTACCTGGGTTGTATGGAAAAATAAGGCAGATTGTTGCATGAATTATAGACTTCCAATTAATGAGCTGTAAAGTGCTAGAGAAACTAGACACTATTATGACCAGCATGGTCAAAAATTAGATTTTTTTTAGGAAACGGCATGTTCCCAGTAAATTTTAGAAGTAGTCGCTCTGTGTTGCATTTTAGTTTGCCGAAAATGTTGAGTAGAATATAGAAAACCTAAAATGAAGTAATGTTCCCAACATCAGTTTTTAGCGTCGTTAAATTCTATGAAACTAGACACATATGGAAACAACATATCCGAAAATAAAATAATTTCATATAGGGATGAATTCCCAGCAAAGCTCGAAAGTCAATTACCTTGTTTGGTATGATACACTGTTTTATGTTTGCGTAGTGGATACTAAATTGGTTATATAACTAGCACAATAGGAATCAAAATCAGGATTCGTAAAAGACTGTGGAAACTAAACATGACAAGGAATGACATGATTAAAAATTAGATTTTTCCGTCATGAAACGAATTTCCAAAAAATTTGGAAAACTTATTGCCTTGTTTCGAAATGGGGTTGGAACAATGTTCATTTATTTAAGTATAAGTTGAGTTATAGTAGTTCAAATGAAGCATCGTAAAGGGCTATATAAATTAGACTCATAGTGGATAAACATATTACAAATTTATCTTAAAATTCATTGCCGATTGATCCAAGCAAAAATGCAAAGTTGCCCATATGTAGTGAAGTATTATTAAGGGTAATCAGAAAATAAAATTGAGAACATCCGACTTAGATAAATTTGGTTTGGACCCGTAGTGATCTGAAATATTTGAATTTTATTAGGGAAAATGTATATGCATAATATAGTTATTATATATTTAT
Organism: Cedrela odorata; assembly: GCA_035584115.1. Lineage (NCBI taxonomy): Eukaryota > Viridiplantae > Streptophyta > Magnoliopsida > Sapindales > Meliaceae > Cedrela > Cedrela odorata. The sequence continues at coordinate 1,299 of JAXCLQ010014438.1, forward strand.
TTATAACTATAAATTCTAACGAAAGTTATATGCTGTAGATCAATAACCAGAACGTTAGTCGACTCCGCCTTAAATTGAATTAACCGATTTCAAACAGGTGAGTGGAATACTATACTATTTTATTTTTCTTAATGTGATATTTATAATTATTTTATGATTATGATTTTGTTTCTGGAGATGATAGGTTGAGATATGAATTATATTTGGAAGTGTTGATAAGATATGAGATTGTGGCTAAGAGGAGGCCAAATATGATAAGGTTTGGGATTATGGCTAAGAAGAGGCCGAAAATGTTGAGCTAAGAGATTATGGCTAGGAGTAGACCAAAGATGATGTTGAAATGAATTTTACATTCATGATATATATATATATATATATAATTAAGATGCGAATATACATATATGCATATATATATATATATGTTATGATAGATACATATATATATATATATATCTATATGTGTGTGTATAATTTATAACTAAGGTTTATATATATTATGATATGTTGTAATGCAAATGAACCTGCACATTCACATATACAAGAGGGAGAACTCACACGTGGGCTTAGAGGGACTCAAGAACAATAGTTACAAGATTTATTAAGTTTGCTAAGTGAGCCGATCACAAGACTTAAGGCCAAGCATTTTAAAGAAGTGTTAAATAGGCTAATTCAACAAGTTGGAAGTGGGGGCCCAGTATATGTCCAAATCACTCTCAAGAGAATTTAGTTACTATGATTAAGGCTTTAAAAAAAGTTTCATTCTTTGAATCAAATTTCTAATTTAGTAGTTTTTTTTATGAGTCAAATTCTTATTTTGTAGTTTCCTTTTACAAGTCAAATTTCTAGTTTAGTAGTTTCCATTTCTAGGTCAAATTTCTAGTTTATTTGTTTTCCTTTTCTGATTCGAATTCCATAGTTTAGGTTAAAATTTAGAACACTATATAAAGGAACAAGCATTGTACTTTTTTATTAGTGAAGAATAATATTATAGAGCAATTTTGTATTTTTCTTTCATTTTTGAAATGACTCTTGAATTTATCAAGTTACTTTTGTGGCGTTCAAAATAACTAAACTTATTACCTAGATTCTTGAGCTGTTTTTGAAATTCTTGGTATGACGTCTTCAACTACTATAGTTCTTAGTTCTTATCTTATTTAAGTAACGGGTCAAGACTCAATAAACTTGCGTCTTGAAGATCTTGGAGTTCAATATTGTAACACCATTCTCATACTTATTCAATCAATCATTATTATATAATGCTACATCATTTCATATAATAGTATTACTATTATATAATTCTTAAATATCTACAATTTTTAAATTCCTTACACATACAAAGAGTTATCTATATAACTAGTTCTCAAACTTATTATTGCTTTATTAATTACACATATAACCAAAATTTTTCATCTACGTCTAACTAATCTTGCATGAGTCCTTTGTCACTTTTACGTACTATTCTTTGAAAAATAAAATTTTTACAATAAAGGTTAAGATATAACTTAGTAAGTAAATCATGCAAGTTTGTAAATGTCGATGTGGTACATAATATAAATAATCAAACATATCAATATATATTCAAACTTTATCACTTAGAAAACAATTCATAGAATAGACATTTTCAGAATGACTCAGTCTATTAGTGTCACCTACACCCAAGGTGACCCAAATTCAGAATGTGATCACCTATTTCGCTTAAAGTGGACATTCTTTCTATTTCGAACATAACAGAAACGTGTGTAGCACATTAAACAAAATTCTAAATAACTCACAAGTCTCGCATTTGACATGAGACCTAACCAAATCAGAATAAATATTAACTAATGACTAGAGCCATAAAATCATTTTCATTCATAAATATTCACACATCGACATCATTTTTAACAATCATTTCATAAATTTGATATCAGCATATAAAATATTCAAAATTTTCAATTTTCATATTATTTTCAAACACATGCTTAGATATCATATTATTTCAGAAGTAGTAAAATTGTCACGTCTCTGCCTGAGAGGTTCATACGTTACAACCGCTACAGACCTTCGAGACACATTCTTAACCCATGATTATGTCCCTCAGGCCTGTAAGGCTACTTGGGTACTGTTCCCTGTATCATCATTCTTATAATCTTGTCTCTTCGAGATATTTTCAACTCAATTTACAAATAAAAGTATACTCAATATAAAATACATACAAGTTACATATCCAATTTCGTTGGTTTATATTCATAAATAAATATGTACAAAAGTTTCTCAAACAAACCCAGTGGACTATCTTATATAGACTAGTGAGTCGAAAACAAAACCAATACTTAAAGGTTTTACATACCTAATTGATCATCACCACTTGGTAATGTTATTTGCTTCGTTTGTTTTCTTGAAATTGGAGAGTGAGGGGTGAGTATATGGAGATATACTCCGTGAGTGGATAAAAAAATATTTTTAAGAAAACATTAATAAATGCACATAAATCAATTTATGTTAATAAAACCATGGCCTATTACTTAAAATCAACTGGCTGATTCCCTTTCCAGGTGATTACCTTGGTCATGGTAACCCCGAGATCGTCAGTGGGTTTTATACATAGTAAACAATGCTCATTAAAAGAAAATCAATTTTTTTTCATATACAGAATGCATGCAAATATTTAAAATCTACCCATTACTAACGTTAGCCTCGAGTAGTCAAGTGGTGATACTCATGACTATCCTCATCAATCCCACAGGTGAGCAACTTCATATCATTACATCTACCCATATAACTACCTAACCTGTGGCGCATTCACCTAAGCAACCTCTCATAGGTCAGTCCCTATGCTACTTCCCAGTAGCTATAATCATATACCAGCCTGGCTCTCCAACCATATCACTAATACAATGCTACAATCAAATTCATTTATATAAACATTTATACATTTCATTATCAACATCATTATAAAGCATGCATTTTTAATATCAAACTTAATCTCCTGGCTAATCACATATTCATTCAAAACACAGGTCATTCATATTTAATTCAAAACAATGATAAATAAACCATTTTGTAATTCATAAAATAATAAGTTCTATAAAGTATTTTAAAAGCAAGAAAACTAGTAAAAATAGTTCCATTCACAATAATAGGGAAATATTCATTCCCAATACTTCTCCTTGCGTCTAGTATGTCTCTCTTTCGAGTGCTCCGCATCTATATCATGTATATATAACATCATAACTTCGATATTCTAATCAATTAACATTTGTGTCTTATATGCAATATTCATGGTCATTTTATCTCAATTTTCTTAGTTTGGCACATATAACTTTATAATATATTCTAACGAGGGTCATTTAGCCCATTCTCAATAAAGAAACCCCATGGCCGTAGTTATCTAAATTTTTGCATTTCTATTTAACATAGTTATACACATTTCAAATGTTATTTTACCGCTAATTTAATATTATATACTTCCTAGGATCACCAATTAACACCAATCAATATTTCTTACACAAATTTAATCGAAAACTCTAGGGTAAACAGTGAACTCTAACACTCAAACATGCTCAAATTCATCAAATTGAACTTAGAATGGGTTTATAGACTTACCTTTAGTCTGTAGATGTCCTTAGAAACCCCACATTGGCGTTTAAACTCGAAACTCCCAAATTGATTCGAAACCTAGCTCATTCATTGCATCTCCCTGCTGTTTCAAGCTAAATCCAGTATCACATTGTTGAGGTGAGGTAGTTTAATCACTTGATAACCAAATTTGAGTGAGAAACTCACGAGATTTTGCTAAGATCTACAAATCACCATGAAAATTAAAGAGAGAAACAAATTTTAGAGAGAGATAAATGGTTGAATAAAGTAAACACTAAAATCATTTCTCCTTTGTAGTTATTTATAAACGTAAGTAAAATTACCAATTTAGCCGTCGAATCTTGCCCAAATTTGTGTAAGGTATCAATACTTTTAAACTAAATATCGATACTTTTTGGCTTAGGTATTGATCCCTTTACGTTGGGTGTTAATCTATTTATGCAAGTTCAATTATGGAATTTCTTTCAACCCCGAGTATCGATACATTGGCCTTCAATGTATTGATCTTTTTGCCATATATTGATACCTTTGACTAAGGTATAGATCTCGTTCACATTGTAAATAATTTTGAACTTTCTGTCTGGCCATGTATCGATGCCTCTCTTCATAAGTATTAATCTATTCCATTCGAAATTCCTTCCTAAACTACTTAATTGCAAAGTATCGATACCTTCCTTCATAAATATCAATTCGTTCATCAAGTATCAACCAGTTTCCCTAATGTGTATCGATACTTTCAACTCTATGTGTCAATATTTTATGCTCATAACATATTTTAATCTTTTCTTTTCACTCCTAAATACCATTTTTTCTTAACCCCGCTCGCTAATTGGCCAACGAGATCACCGAATGTTTTAGCGTAGGGCAATATGCAAAAACCTAACCTATGAAAAATTTCAAATTATATTTTCAATTTCATTATATTCTCATTATTAAACTTGAATTATTCACCTATGCCCTGTTAATGTGCTAATTAATCTTGTACAATGCACGTGTGACAATGAATATTGTTCAATGACCATCTTACCCCTATGTCGGAAGAACATGGTTTATAAAATTGCATGCACAATTTACTTACTACAATGGGAGGGTAACCACTCCTACTATCGATCCTCCCTTCTAACTTGATTATTCTCCCGGATTCTCATAGTCTAATACTACAAATATATAAATCATGTCTTCTACTATTCAATTAATTAATATAAATGTTTTAAATGCAATATTCGTAGAATTAGTGTCTAAAATTCTTTAGTTTTATCCATATTGCTAAGTTTAACTAAGGTCATTTACTCTATTTTTAACAATGAATTTTTATGGCTAATTTATTCTAATTCTCATTTTCAATTACTTTAAATTTACACATTTTTGTCTAAACAAACAAATGCAATTTTGATTTACAAATTGTAAAAAAATACTGTTCATGCTAGGATTACTGAAACAAATACTGTTTATACCGGATATTATAGCTATAGTGCTGTTTTTATTATAGGTACTATGCAAACAGTACTATACATATTAAATATATTGTACAAACAGCTATTGTGCAGATTGAATTTACTGTAGCACATTCAAAAACACCATGTCAACTTCAAAAATACTATTGATTCGAGAGAAAAATAGCCTAATTTCTTTCGATTAACATTTAAATTAATGCCAAATCAACTCAAGATTACATTTTCTATTGCAATTCAACACAATTTGACATTTTTTTAATGTAAAATTAAGTAAAATTTTCTTTGATAAATAGTAACTTTAATTTCAATTCATGTTTAAAATCAAAAATTCAAAATTTTAACGTGTTATAAAATTACTGGTAAGTAGAATTTAAAAGAAAATTGACTGAACTTTAAGTAATTTGGCCAAAAGTTTTGAAAAAGGAAGAGACGAGTTTTACTAGAAATGAAAAAATAAACTCTGGATTGCATATGGGTTGGGAGAGAAGAAGAGCCAAATTATTTTATTTTCGAAGGTAAACTTTCAATTAGACCTTTATTTTTTAAAAAATTATATATATAACTTAAAACTTTGAAAAATTTTTATTTTAATCCCTTTAAAAAAATTTTAAAATAACCTTTAATATTTTAGAATTTTTACAATTAAGTCTAAAATTAATCAAAGTACTATTCCTTTAATCTAAAATTCATTTATAACCCAACTTTGTTAAACTAATTTTGGGCCTAAACAAATAATAATATTTTTGGCCCAAAATTCAATCATTTACTCAAAAATTCTAAATTACTGAAAATTTTAATTAAACAAATAACATCAAATTATTCTATTAAATTTCTTAAATATTGCATATCACACCCCTTTACTTACGTTTAACCTTAAATACCATTCTTACATTTAATATACAATACATTACTTTTATTACACATAGTTCAATTAACAAAAAGATCTTATGCATGTAAGTCTATACATAATACATTCCTTATCGTTTGGCTAACCTACAAATTACATATATTTAAAACTTCAAAATATGCCTAATACCCTCGCTTACGTCCCTTATCACCTCTATGTGCTATTATCTGAAAAATAGAATTTTTTAATAAAGAGTGAGATACAAATCTCAGTAAGCATATCATGCATGTTTTTATATGTCGATACATAACATAATATAAAAATTTAAACAATCAAAGTATTTTTAAACTTTTCCAAACACAGAGAATTTATTTCTAATATAAACACATTTAAAACGGCTTAGTCAATTAGTGTCACCTGCATCTACGGTGATCCGATTTCAAAAATAATTACGTGTTCCACATATAGCGATCATTTTCATATTCATATAACAGAAACTTGCACGGCGTGTTTAATAGAATTCTTATTAGCTTACAAGCCTCACATTTAACACAAAACTCGACTAGGTCAGAATAACATACTAATAACTAAGCCATAACATGCATTTTATTTAAATATTTCATACATCGACACATTTCATAATTATTTGGTAAATGCGATATCATTGTAAACATTCAAATTCACAAACATTGTACTAAGCATTTCATAAAACGCATTGATGTACCAAACATTAAAATCACATTTTTCATCAAAACATCGAATATTGTAAAGTTTCAAAACATTAAAATGAATGCATGATCTACTTACTTTTGTTCTCGTTCTCCTTGAGTGTGTTTCTATTCAATAGTATGTACCTAAAATCAAATTAATACAATTCATTTTAATTACGCATTAATTATTGCCGCCACATTCCTATGACATCCACTTATCTAAATTCAACACTTTATGAATTTTCTAAAATAGACTTATTACCATATTCACTCTATTACATCATTTCATACATACCTATACCTATACATATACAACTTTCAAAAAACACACATTTGGTGGAAAATTTTCTGAATTCATCAAGTGTTGCCATTTTCTGTTAATCCATTTCCGACAATACTCGCCTAATCAAATTCTAAACACTCCCAATCATTACATACAAGCTCGGCCTATCGAAATTGCCAAGATTCAATTTCACTTCAACCACTCACTATTCCAAATCCACAAGTAACAATTTATGCTATTATAAACACATATTATATATTATCTATATTTAATTTCTCACCAATTTACACCATTATTATAAACATAACATACACATGTTAATAATACTTTATAACCATCCGTTCTACTCATTTAAAATACTATGTAACATTAAAATAATTCAATTTCCAATTTCTACATTTCAATTTAACATTAATAATATCAATTTATCTATCTCTAATTCCCTACTATCATTTAATTCAATTCATGCTACACCAAAATACTACAATTCTAATTAAAAGAACTTTTATTTTCTACTACAATCAATTCAATTCACTAAACATGTTATACCAAAATAATACTAATTTCTTATAACAGTCTAGCATTAATAATATAACTTCTACCAATTTTCACTATTATAACCACTAATTTACACAATTACAACAATATGATAATAACAATATTCATTTTAAACACATATAGAACATTATTCATATCTAACTCCCTAAATTACAATTTAAATTAATAATATAAATTCTAATAATATACTTTCTAACAATAATCTAAACTTAGAAACCATGAAGTCATAAATTCCAAATCAATAACATTAAAAAAAAACTCACCAAATAAATAAAGCTCTTTTTCTTCTTCCTTTCCTTCTCTTTTCTCACTTCTTCTCTTCTTTCTTTTAACCCCTATGTATCACTACTTTGCCTTTTTCAAATTGAAAATATCAAATTTTGTTTAAGTATAATTGCTTAAAACATATGGATGACTTAGATTACTTCAATCAAATTTAATGGCTCTCCTTTTTCCACTCAATTTTTCATCAATTATTAATTAATTCTAATTACGTAAACACATGGATGGTTAAGATTAATTCTACCAATCCAAAAGACCATATTTAGCTACCTCATTTTCCACTAACATGGCTTATGTTTATCCTTTTACAAAACATACTTAGAATTGTGCCAAGTGGATAGTTTAGGTTAAAGCAAACGGATGGTTAGGATTGTGTAGAGAATTTTAGCCAAAACTTAATATTTTATTTATGTATTTTACTTAATTATATACATATCTATCAACTTGGGCTTAAGCTTGGGCTTAAATAATTGGGCTTATATATCATTAATTGAGCTTGAGCCTAACTAATTAAATTGAGCCCAATACATACATATATATTCTTGGCCCACTTAATTTTATTTTAATTCATAATCTAAAATTTCCAAAATGACCTTGTTAATAATAAAATTTTCATTTCTACCCTTCATGTCTACTACATTTTTTAAACTTATAAAAATACCTTCATACATTTACTTTATATCATTACTTAATAATTATGAGTTCTACAAAAGAAATTGCGGGTGTTACTATGCTATACTTATAAATTTTCAAAATTGCGGGCATTACAAATATTACATTTGGTATTGATTTTGTCACGTTGTTGGCAAGGTTTATATCATATTATTTGGAATATATATATATTTATTATATATATATTTATGTTATGTATAAATGGTTATAATGGAAAATATACATATATTTATATGTATAGTTATGTACATACATATGTTTATGATGTATAAATATGTATTTTTATGAGATATAGTTACAATCTATACATTATGATATATTGTTATTATATATATACTTGTGATATGTATAAATCATGAATTTATGATATTATCAAATTTTGAGTTTGAAATGATAAAGAATGTCATAGATGTGTTGGATTGTTATGAAACCATAAGTTGTGATAAATTATTTTCAAAGATGATAAGGATATGTTGAAATATTATAAAATTATAAGTTGTGATTTGAGCCATGATATGTGAGAGAGAGATGTTGAGATTGAAGGTTGATTTATATATATATATATGATTTATTTATTTCATAAAATTAAAGCAGAATTATAGGATTTGTGACTATTATTAATAGTGAAATCGTTTTCAAGAATGTCTATAAGGAGTTGACATATTATGAATTTATAGATTGTTATTTGGATGTGACAGGTGAGAAAGAAATAGTGGGCTAATTGTTGAGTTGGTAAATATAATTGATTTATCACTTGATTATAATATTGTATCTGATGTGGTATAAATGTTCTTAATCTGTTTTAAACTTTAAGACCATATGCACATGTGTGGTGATAGACTTGGAACTAGGGGGACGGCGATACGTAACACCTTTAGATTTCTTTTCCTCAGATGTTACATTCCTAAGAGCAGTGCTAGTGACTTGGGGACGGTGATATGTAACGACCCTAAATACCAGAATTCTTGCAGTGTTGTATGTGTGATGATGCACTTTACAACTATTGTAATTATCTTAAACTTATGTGTTAATATTATGTTTAACCTCTCCTCATTGTGTAACACTCGTAATTTTAAAATTTTGTAATTGTAGTATCCACAATATTTAAAAAATTTAATTGAATAATTTGATATTATTTGATTAAATTAAAATTTCATATAATTTAGAATTTTTAGGTGAATTCTAAAAATTAATTTAGGCACAAAATTAATTTCATAAAGTTGGGTTATGGGTGGATTTGCATGAAGGAAATAGTACTTGGATTAATTTTGGACTTAATTGTAAAGATTTGAAATATTAAAGGTTATTTTCAAAATTTTTAAAGGGACTAAACTAAAAGTTTTTCAAAGTTTTAGGTTATTTGTATAATTTTAAAAAGAATAGGGGTCTAATTAAAATTTTACCAACCAAAATAAAACAATTTGGCTTCTCGCTCTCCTTAAACCCGTAGCCATTCTTTTCCCTTTTCTTCTTCATTTGTGGTAAACCCTCTCACCCCCTCTCTCTTAATTTTAAGCAAAATACTTTGAATTTGAACTGTTTTTCTTTTAATTTCAGTTACCAGTAAGTTATTTAATATATAACAAACTTGAATTTTAACTTCTAAATATAAATTGAAATTATTGTTACTTTTCATTCGAATGATTTACCATTGATTTTGAGTAAGAAACGTTAAAATTCTATTAAATTGGAGTAGAAAATATAATATTAGGTTGAATTTGCATTAATTGAGATGTTTGTGGGAAAAAATTAAGGTGATTTGCTCTCAGGTGAATAGTATTTTGAAGGTGCTACAACATTTTGAATGTGCTATAGTAAATTCAATCTGCACAATAACTGTTTGCAACTACTTTTTGTATAGTAATTGTTTGTATAGTAAATCTGATATAAACAGTACTAGCTACAGTAACTCCGAATGAACAGTCTTTAGCTACAATAAATTTGGCATGAATAGTTTTTGCTACAGTATTTAAATCAAAACTGTATTTATTTGTTTAGGCGAAAATGTGTAAATTTAGGGCAGTCAAAAATGAGAATTAGAATAAATTAGCTATGGAAATTCATTGTTGAAAATCGGGTAAATGACCTTAATTAATTAAACTTAGTGGTATGGATAAAATTAAGAAGTTTTAGACACTAATTCCACGAATATTGCATTTAAAATGTTTATGTTGATTAATTGAATAGTAGAAGACATGATTTATATATTTGTGGTATTAGGCTATGAAAATTCGAGAGAATAATCAAGTTAAATGAGAGGATCATTGGTGGGAGTGGCTACCCTCCCGTTGTATTAGATAAATTGTGTATGCATTTTTATTACTTTTGAAATAATATGATATCTAAATATATTTGAAAATAATATGAAAATTTTGGATTTTAAATGTTTTATATGTTGATATCAAATTCATAAAATGATTGTTGAAAATAATGTCGATGTGTGAATATTTATGAATAAAAATGATTTTATGGTTCTAGTCATTATTTAATGTTCATTTTGACTTGGTCAGGTCTCGTGGCAAAAGTGGGACTTGCGAGCTATTCAGAATTCTGTTTAATGTGCTATATACGTTTCTATTATGTTCGAACTAAAAAGAATGTTTGCTTTAAGTGGAATACGTGATAACATTTTAAATCTAAGTCACCATGGGTACAGGTGACATTAATCGACTGAGTCATTCTAAAAATATATGTACTATGAATTGTTTTCTGTGTAATTGTATAGTTCGAAAATATATTAATCCGTTTGATTATTTATATTCTGTACCATATCGACTTGTGCAAACTTGTATAATTTACTTACTAAGATTATATCTCACCTTTTATTATAAAAATTTTATTTTTTAGAGAATAGTACGTAGAAGTGACAAAGGTCATGTGCAAGGTTAGTTAAGTATAGATGAAAATTTTGGTTATATGTAAGTTTGATAACTAATTATATAGATAACTCTTTGTACGTGTAAGGAATTTAGATATTGTAGACATTTAAGAATCATGTAGTAGTAATACTCTTTGTATGAAATGATATAGCATTATGTAATAATGATTGATTGAATAAGTATAAGAATGGGGTATTACAAGAGTGGTATCAGAGCCAAGGTTTAAGGCTCTGTAGACTCTAAGTGATCAGATAATGATTTAAGGTTCGTCGATATTAGGAATGACTAAAAAATTTTAGTATATAGACATTTAGAATAATAGGGAAACCAAGGTTTGAAATTCAAAGAATTGATGAGAAAATATAATTATGACAACAAGGAATAGAGAAGAAAGTATTAATACATGTAAATACAATATCATTACCTGTGAAGAAAGTATCGATACATGTGAAGAAATGATCGATACTTTGTAAGTAAGAGAGTTCAAAATTATTTACGAACTCGCCCAATCAATACCTTAAGGAGAAGAGATCGATAAATGAAGGCAAATGTATTCATGCTTGGTGTCAAAGAAATTTTCATAATCAAATTTTAATGAATGGATCGATACTAGGGCTTAAAAGTATTGATACATTGCAAATCAAAGCTCATGTTAAGATTTTGTAGACTTTGGGTTAGTTAAATAAATAAAAATGCTAAGCAAATTTCTAGTTAGTGTAGTTTTAACTTTGATATATCTGTGATAATTTCATGGAATTTATTTTAATTGATTTTGGTTTTTAAATATGGTAAGGACGAAGTATGATCAATGGACTAGTATAAGTAAAAGTGAAAATGGTACAATTACTGGAGCTCTTGTAAAGGACTTGATAAATTTGTATATAATTAGGAAGAGAGCAAAACTAGCAAGAACTATTCTCCGTTATTCCCATATTGAACCGGGTCTACGGGCGACCAAAGAAGTGAAAAAGAAAGCCCTCTTGGAATGCAAGTGTATAAAAAGGATGTGAATTGTAATAAATTAGTGGTGAGATATTTGTATTAAAAGATAGATATTACAACACCTATAACACGGATTAGTGTTGGGTGAAAATATTAAGGAAACCTTTTCCAAGAAGATTAGTTCAAGTGAGAAAAATAGCAATGAAGGATAAAAAAGATTTGATCCTTAACTGAATCGCATGAGTGAACTCTTTGAACCCAAGATTGTTAAAGTTAAAAATGGCAAAATCATAAAAAAAATTAATTAATTAAAGTTAGAAATTTAGAATTTGGAACCCAAGATTATTAAAGTAATAAAAATATAGTTTTATTGTGTCCAAGTGTGATTTGATTGCTATTTTATTAAAATTGATGTTAATGCTTGAATCGAGTTAAAAAAGTTTATGAAGTAGCATATATTTTGGAGGACGAAACGACTATTGTAAAGTTAAAACGGGTATTCCATCAAGTATACTTATAATTCTATTGGACAATAAGTTTGTTGAAATAGTTATTTTTTATTACATGATAATTAAATGGATTAGTATGGTGTAATTGTAGAAAAAAGAAAACAGAATTCTTTTTGCGAGTATTGTGGGAAATATCATCCTAAGATTTATTACGAAAAATCGGGGGTTTGCTTCGGGTGTATGTGAAGTAAGGATATACGATTAAGGAATGTCCAACTAGAAGAGTGGGTAGTAAAGATAACACGGGAAAAAGTCAGAATAAAAGGCAGAAGGTACAGAGATGAGTTTATACTCTAACCAAGCAAGATGCATAGGTGTCCAATAAACTGGCAACATGTATTGCAGTTCTTTTAACCAAAAGGTTAAAGAATTTGATTCTTGGATTACATATTCATGTGTGGCTTGTACTTTTGTTTGTTCTTCAAATAAAATATGTATGGGTGTTGTTACTCCTATAGGTAAAATATAGTTAAAAATTATATTTACAAAGATTGAAAGATTAGTTTTGAATATAAGAATATTATAGTTGATCTATTGCCATTGAAGATACACGATTTTGATAATATCTTGGGAACATATTGGTTAACTGCCTATCATGCGATAATGAATTGTTTAACTAAGATAGTAGTGGTTTACATTTCAAGCCAATCAAAATTTAGTTTCAGTAGGAAACGATTATTAATAGGTCAAGGATTGTTCAATGTGATTAAGGCCACCAAGTTATTAGGAAAATGGGTATGAAGGGTTTCTTAACTTATGTGATTACCGGAGAGTGAATCAAGCCACAATAAAGAATAAATATTCTATTGTAAATGAAAAGGTAAGAATGATGAGACTGCATAAGAAGTTGATTGAGGATATTGCTCGCAATGGTGGTGCTATAAGAAATTGTTATTTGATTTATTCTTTTTTGGGGGAACATAATAAATTTTCTTTTAAGGATATTGATGCATGTCTTAGGCGAGAAGTGAGATCTTAGAATAAAAAGATATTTCTTTAACTATTAGAAGACACAAATAGAAATAGAATTAGTGAACGAATCTAAGAAAAATGTATAAAAGGATTAAGTAAGATGTTGAGGCTTGTAATTAGGTCATGAAAGGTATTTCTCATTTCTCAAATAATTTTGTAATTATTTATATTTATAAAATGTTAAGGAAAGGTTTAAAATTATTGTTTCGAGTTTATACTAGTATTAAAAAGGAAATTTATGATTTTTGTGAAATAAATTATCTTGGGTTATATTATTAAGTGGCTTTTGATATAAAACTATTTATGAGTTTAGTCTATGAATAAAAATAAAGCTCAAATCTTATTTATTCTTATAAGAAATGACAAGAAATAATAATTTATTTTATGAGATTTATAAAAATTGATTACTAAGAATTATAATTCATTGATTGAGAGTGAAGCCTAAACTATAAATATATGAGGTTGATGTAGAAGTTCATTTTAGGTTCTTTTATGAGAAGATTGGAGAAGTATTATGAAAAAGAAATTTAATATCATAAAAGTAATAAAATTTTATTTCTGGATAAAGGCCAAGGTGTTAGAGATAGACCTTAGAACTAATCATGTCATACGGTTTAAGGATATCATTTTTATGTATATATAACTTTGTAATTAATTGTAAATTAGTTTACGATTAATAAAATGGTTGTTATATCATTTTGCATATATAATTGCGTATATATATTGCATATAAAATGCATAATGAGATCCAGAGATGTATTATAATGTCAGGACTCTATCTACAAAGAGTTGTAGATATGAGTACAAAGTCTGATTTAAATACATCCGAATCAGTTCCTAGTTAAGGTATTGTCATATAAGAGTATGATATTGCATAACTGGCATGTTTGATGTTGTCAAGGATTAGTATTGATGCTAATAGTTGGGTGACGAGTTTTTTGTCACAAGAGCATAAACATGAGTAATACATTGGAGAATGTGTTACTGAACGTGACCAAACATGATGAATCACATGGGTGATTATCCACAGTCAATGATATGTTATATAACCTTACTAGTGTACCACTAGACCTTTGACCTGAGGTGACATGGCTACCCTTCACACTAAGGCACATCGTTCACTTGTGAATATTACATTGAGCTAGCCATTCTTGGTAAAAGAAGCATGTTGGCAGTGTGTTTTTGGTGTATGGTGATAGGTGATAACCAAAATGGAATTTGCTAGCTCAGATATTAGAGCTTGAGATCCTAGGTGGGATGTCATACATGATAAATGAATTCTCTGGCTAGAGTACGTGTTTCAAGAAAGGTGTTTTTGAATACATGATTTCTGTATATGATTTGAGACCCTGTTCATATGATTGAGTTAGGGGTTTGACGATTCCATGACCCGCATTCGATCGAGAGTCGACAATAGAGGGACTTTACTACATGAATGTACAATTATATAGATTCATTAGTGTCAGTGGGTTGTGACATCTTGCTAAAGGTTGCACATAATCATTGGGAACTTTGGTTACAAAGAGTTGTACCAAAGTGATACGAAGAAGTTCGTGATCACCCATGTCCAGTTCACAATGAACCTAAGGGGTCACACACATAGTCGGTTACTTGATGATGATGGCTATTGCTACTATACAATAATCATTAATTGGTTAACGATATTGTACAGATATTGATCGGGTAGTAATTTGATTCTTTGTTGTAAATAATATATTTTCAGGTTCTAACGCGCTATCATGCGTATGCGTGAAAAATGTTTCAGTTTAATTATAGGATACCATAAATATGATTTACAGGTATTATGATATTGATATATGGATATTATATTTAATAGATTAATGTAATCATAAAATATAAATATCTATTATATTAATATAATAATAAATATCTTAATATTAATTCCTAATATATATATTATTGAAGTAATAATATAGATATATATTAGGTATTTATTAATGTGTATATATATGTATATTATTTATTCTCTCTCTTTACATAAGTGTATATATATATATATTAATGTGTATTGTGATACATGCAATTAATTAAGAGTAATCAATGCAAGCCACCAACTAAACAATGACTCATGTTTTACATTGAATTCATTTTTGTGATTTAAGAATGCAAGTTGGTTAATTGCATAAGTGGAGTCGGTGTAGGTTTGTCTATCAAATTGGATTTGATTAAAACACTTAAGGGTTAAATAAACAAAAATAGAGAAGCCGATAGTATGTATATATATTTGTTTTTGTTTTTGAAAAACCAATAGCGTGTTTTCTTCTTCAAAAACCGAAAGGGTACCTTTTTCTTCTTCTTCTTCTTCTTCTTCTTCAACCTTGAGCAGTTTATTGAAGCATGCTTGGGTTATGCTTGGTTGTGAATCAGAGTAAAAACAGAAAAGAGAGAAGGGAGCATCTAGAGAGAGAAAGCTTGGTAAGCTTATTGAAGCTTAAACCATAGTTTGAAGATCCCAAATAAGCCGGAACTGGCATCATCACTCTGACATGTAGACCATCTGAGGAAGCAAGCTAAGGTGTTCTCTTGCTGCACTGGATCATAACAAAGGAGTAAGACTTCTAGAATTTGGGAAGTTGTAAAATGTTTATATGTGTGTTGGATTTGGTTTGCTTAATGAATGGAGATTATTTTGAAGTGTTTTGGAAATACTGGAATTGGTTGAAAGAAATAGAGCATCGTTTTGATACACTGAGTATTGATGTTCTTGAAAACGTATCGATAATTGATGCATGAAAAATGACACCTGATGCTCAAAGTGTCGACCTGAATTGGTTTGAGTATGAATATTTGCATGCAATTAGGGTCGACACTTTTGACTTGATACACATACGTGTCGACCATTTTCTATTTGAAGAGTACCGATAATTGATGCATGAAAACGATACCTGATGCTTAAAGGGTTGACCTGTTTGGTTTGAGTATGGATATTTGCATGCAATTGGGGTTGATATAGATGAGAAGGGTCAACGTTTTCGGCATGATACACATGAGTGTTGACCTCTTTAAAAGAAAGGGTAGACACTTATGTTTAAAAGAGGTCGATGGATTGACGCCCTACTGGAGCAGTTTCGACCTGTCACTGTATGCCCGGTACTGTTCATTTAATTTAAAAAAGAAAAGAGTAAAATATTTTTTATTTTTTATTTTTTCTCCATTTACATATAATCACGAAATATTGAAATATTACCG
Organism: Cedrela odorata; assembly: GCA_035584115.1. Taxonomy (NCBI): domain Eukaryota; kingdom Viridiplantae; phylum Streptophyta; class Magnoliopsida; order Sapindales; family Meliaceae; genus Cedrela; species Cedrela odorata. The sequence goes on from JAXCLQ010014438.1 coordinate 18,196, forward strand.
TAGCCACAACTTATACAAGTACTATTTTAAATAGTAAATTTTCTATTATCGAAAAATTTGATTTATTAAAATTAAAATTTTCGACTTGAAATTGTTTCAATTGAATAGAAAAATAAATACTCTGAATTAAAATTAAAATAAATAGTGATTCCAATTAAATTTTGATTCAACGTAGAATTAATAAAAATCTAGTGAGAGTATCCAATGAACATAAAATGTCATGATCGTATAATTAGACAAAATAAGAATACATAATCCACACGTATGATAGTGGTAGATATGAGTAACATTATTGATTGTGAAATAATACATATATAAATAGTGTATATATATCGTATGTATTAATATATATATATAGATATTTATATGATACTTAAATTAATAATAATACATATATGTATATGTATAGTGTTGTATGGCACATATGAATAAAAGTTAATTTAATGCCAAAACACATATTTGTTTAGGTACTTATGCTTATATGGTACTAATGCATTATATATAGATATATATATATTACATGTATTTACTTAGGTACCCATACTCATATCTTATATAATGCATTAGTACCATATAAGCATAAGTACCTAAATAAAATGCATGTAGATATTTATAAAATATTTGACCGTAGTGACATATATGGAAATGAATCTTTAAGTTATAAAAAAAATCAAAACAATGCATTGTCGGTCAATTGAATTCAATTGCATTTGGAAGCTAAAATCACATGAAGTAAAACCGAATTGGGAGAGGAAGTTAAGGAGAGAAACCGAGAGTTGCATGCATGGATCACTATTTGGCTGATTAACAATTGCTTTGGCCAATTAAATGAAAGGTTAGTTAGAGGGGAAGAGGAGGTGTTCAATTGATGCAAGGTTTGGCCAAATTGAAGGCTAATAAAAGGAAGACCGATAGAGAGAAAGTGAGTTAGCAAACTGAAATGGGAAAGTGAAGAAGTGGTTGAATTTTAGGTGAGGAAGAAAGGTGAGTATGGTCACTAAATTATGAAGTTGTTGTTGGGTGTGTGAGTAAAAATTGTGATGGAATTATGAAATTGTGGCTGTGGCCGAATTAAACATGCTTTGGGTGGTTGGTTTAGGGTGAATGGCAATGCTTGATAAGAAAATTTGGTGAAACCAGTGAGAGACAAGCTTGGCTAAGAAAAGGGCAGTGCTAAGAGGCAAACAAACCAACAAGAAAGAAGCCATAACAGCAAGCTTGGGTGACATACATAGAAATTAAATGTTAAATTTATGATAAGGCATGCATTAGTTGATATTGTGCATAAAAAATTGTGTTGTGTTGTGGGATTTATGTTGTTAAAATGATTTGATATACATAAGGTAGATGATGGCAGCATGTGAATATGCATAATTGTGGTTATATTTTGAAAATATAATGTAAAAAAATGTAGTCAATGAGCTTGCGAAGTGTTGATGCAAGTGGTGAGATATTTTTGAAAATCGGGAACACAAACTTGCGACATCGAGTTGCAGTTGTGTGTTCAAGCGAATGATGATTTGAGTTGATAAAACTGATATATAGGAGTATTGTAAGATGAATTTAGGGTAGCGCACTTGAGTAGAGTGCCGAACGGGGTGTATCGCGAGTGAAATGCATGAGTGTAGGCTATAGAAATTTTTGCGCAGGGTACAATAAAATGGGGATTTCGGGAGTTCTAGACCTCAGATTGATAAACTGTAAAATTTTATGGAAACTAGACACATAAGCCACTACATAACCGAAAATCAGGTCAAGATATTGAGCAAGTCATTACAATTTAATGTTACAATCGAGTCATCTTGTCGATAGTTTATAGCCGATTACGCTGAGTAGGGTGGTGAAAAATGGCTATAATAACTTGAGCGTTCAGACTTGAAATGTGAATTCGCAAGAAGTGGTAGAAACTATATACGTAATAAAATGTGTCTTAGGAAGGTTAGAGTAAATTACCTTACCTGTTTAAACGTACTGCAACTTTGGAATTCGTCGAGGTGTAGAATATATTGTGCAGGTGACCAAGGTGGGCAAGTTTAGTTTAGTCATGTGAGGGGACGGTCAGGTTTCATGCATAGCATATTTATGTATCTATTTAGTTAAAAAAAATGAATGAATTTAATATAGTAATATATATATGTCATAGATCGTCAAGCCAACCGCTCACCGACACCGCAATAGTACGAGTGCACCACAGTTACTACGGTAAGTGAGTGATTGTTTGTGTATTATGTTTATACTTGAAATGAGTATTGAAATCATGTATGATGTACATGTAGTTTAAATCATACTAAGTTGTATTGAGATGAACCTAGATGATTATGCTATATAATAATAAATAGTAGTGATAGGTGATGATTTATTTATGTCTATGCATAGGACATAGATGCAAGTGACGATTGTTACATATATATATATATATATACTTATGAATATATTACGTGATGATACAAAATGAAATATTAAGATGTTGAATCTTGTAAATTGTTTGTATATGATGATTATGTTGTGACAGGGAGAAGGCGATACGTAATACCCCTGGTAACTGAATTATAACTTGGGGGACAATGATACGTAATGCTCGAAGAATACCTGTAGGTTATTTTCGTGTTTGGGGGGATGACGATACGTAACGCCCCTAAGCACCGGTATTTCTTAGTGTCAAGGGGGACGGCGATACGTAACGCACTAAGGCACTGGTGTGTTCATTTGGGTGTTTGAGGGGACAACGATATTTAATACCCTTAAACACCAGCATATTATAAAATATTGTGAAATGTGTGATATATGTTGCTATGCAAAATTCTCTTGTGTGTGAAAGGATTATTATATGACATTATGTGTTTAATGCTAAACTATGAATGTAAACCTAAAAATAAGATATGATCTAGTGTCTACATCTACTCACTAAATCAAGTATAACTCACCCCCTCTCCCTTTTTAGTTTTGTAGGATCTAATAACTTGGTGAGTAAATGGATGACTTGAAGACACGACGTAGAGAATGAGTCATCAGTTACAATCACCATTGTGTCAAGTACATCTCACAAAGAGATTGGTGATGTTATTTTGCATGTCACATATTGTATATCATGTGTTGTTGATAGAGTATGTAATTAACTGCCATGTGTAGCCGCTAGTGGTATTTTGTGATACAAGAGGTATTTGAGATTATATATTTGTCTATAGGTATTAGCTGTAGCAGCATGATGCCCTATTATGTCTATATATCGATATTGATGTAAGTTTGTATAAGAATACATGTGAACGGGATTTGGTAAGGCTTAGGGTGACAAGACGGACTTGTCGCCTGCCAATAAGACCTCGAAATAGGGATGTTACATAAAATCATCAAATTGATATTGTATCAATTAAATCTCTCTCCAATAAATTAATTATTAATTTATTAAATTGATTTGATCAATAAGTAATGTGGAGAATTTGAAATTAATATCATTAGATGATATATATTTTAAATTCCATTACTGAACAATATAAGATATATACATATTGATGTATACATTAAATGAAACCTAAAATGAAAATCTCCCTTTTAAAAATATTTGGTTCAATCTTTCCAATGCAGTTAAATAAGTTATAGACATGTTAGATGGGGCAACCCATTATCTGTCAGGTGAGGATCCTCATGGGGTGTCGTAATCTATTTGACATGTTTTTTGACTAAGTGGTCTTTGACTTCCAATATCTATTAGGTAAGAGGTTCGATTTCCACTCTTTTTTAAGAAAAGACATTGAGTCTAGCTTAACTGGGATGAAATGCCAATATTTGTAAGGTGAGGTGTCTTCTTTTAGAGGTAAATTGATCATGTCTTGTATAGAGTTACAAATAGAAATGAGTTTCTGACTTGTTGGGCTTACTTGACTAATATCTATTAGGTGAGGTCTTGTGAGTTTGATAAGAATATGATCACCTACGAAAACCTGTAAAGGGTTACATTTTTTTCATTAAGGAAGTATGGGATGTAATTGAAGTAGTGGGAGCACAATTTGGTTTAAAGTCCATAACTAAATAGTTACATATATATTATAATACATTTTGATGTATTTTTCATTTTTTGTATATCTCTATTCTAGTGGAAGAATAATGAGTAACCCTCTTCTCAAAATCCTTGATACTCATAGACTTACCAGATTTAACTTCAAAGTTCGGTATCAGAATCTTAGAATTGTTCTAAATTTTGAGAAAATTGGTTATGTTCTTCAAGGGCTTATGCCCAGATCCCTTCCAGAAGAGACTACACCAGATGAGAGAGATACCTTCCAGAAATGGAAGGATGATAATCTCAAGGTAAGATCATATATGCTAGTGTCTACGAGTGATGACTTGCAGACTTAACATGAGAACATGCAAGATACCTCATCGATCTATCGTTCTTTGGTGGATTTGTTTGGGGAGAGTTCCAGTTACAAGCAGTGTGAGTTGTCCACTGCTTTATTTAGAATAAGGTTTAATCTCGAAGTGCCTTCAGAATCTCATCTTATGAAGATGATAAACCTCATAGGTCAGTTGGCCTCTATGGGGTTTTTTATGGACTTCGAGTTGCAGACGAATTTGATCCTTCAGTCGATCCCGTCTAGCTTTGACTAATTTGTTACCAATTATCATATGAACAAACTGGAGCATACTCTTCCTAAACTTATGAATGAAATCGTTTTATTTCATAAGAGAGTCTCAAAGGGTAAAGGGAAGGAGATTATTCTTATTGCGGTGTCTTATAGTAAGACATCGAAGAGTAAAGGCAAGAAGTCCTCAGAGGTTAGACCCAAAAGAGGATTCTCCAAGAAAAAGAAGAAGGGCAAGGGCAAACAAGTTGCCAATAATCAAGCTAATGATAAGTGTCATCATTGCAAAAAGTTAGGGCATTGGAAGAGAAATTATACTCTTTATTTGGAGAGCTTGAGATAGAGAAAGACACAAGGTATACTTTCTTATCATGTTATTGAAACTGAATTAAATGTTAGTTCAAATTCAAATAGCTGAATAATTGATTCAACTACCACTTCTCATATTTGTATATCGTTACAGGACCTTCACAATAAGCAGTTGTTGGAGGAAGGTATAGTGACACTGAAGATGGCAAATAGAGCAACAGTTGCTGCCACTTACTCAGGGACTTGTAGAATTGTTCTACCTTCGAGTTATGTTTTTGTATTGTACAAAACTATGTATTTTGATACTGTCAATAAAAATATTTTGTCTATCTATCAAATGTGTAAACAGGGTTACACTTTTATGTTTGATGAGTGTAAATATTGTATTTATTTGATAAATAAATTGATTGGCAATGGCTTGAATGTAAATGGTTTATATGTTCTTGAGATTAATGAAATTAACATGACCAATACTAATAATAAGAAACGATCTAGAAATAAACTTAATTCAAAACTTATATGGCATTATAGATTAGGTTATATTAGAGATAAGTGGATTATGAAGATAGGTAGAGATGGACTGATAAATTTATTGGGTTCTGAACCCTACCCAACTTGTGAATCCTGTCTTTAAGATAAGATGACCAAATCATCTTTTGTTGGACAAGGGAATAGAGCAAGTGAAGTTCTTGAATTGATACATACTGTTGTATGTGGTTCGTTTAGTGAAATGGCCAGAGGAGGTTTCTCATACTTCATAACCATTATTGATGATTACTCATAGTATGGTTATGTTACTTATTAAAGTACAAATCTAATCTTTTGAAAAGTTTAAAGAATTCAAAGCTGAAGTAGAGAAATAAACAGGAAAGAGTATTAAAATTCTACGATCTGATAGTGGAGGTGAATACTTAAGTACTGAATTTCTATAATTTCTTAAGATTAATGGTATACTTTCTCAGCTTACACCTCCTTATACACCACAGCATAATGGTGCATCGGAAAAAAAGAATCGTACATTATTAGATATGGTACCATCTATGATGAGTTTCACGGATTTACCTATATATCTTTGGGGATATGCCCTATATACCCCAATATACATCTTGAACAAGACTTTATTGAAAGCAGTTCCCAAGACATCTTATGAGATATGGCATGTGAAGCTTCCAAGCTTCAATTATATGAAGCCTTGGAGATGTCCGGCTTATGTTAAAGTAGTTAACACTAGGAAGTTGGATGTTAAGTCTAAGAGAGGACGATTTATAGAATATCCTAAAAATAGTTTAAGATATTATTTCTACTTTCATACTGATCGAAGAATTTTGATCAGTAGACATGCTAAGTTCCTATAGAATGATTTCATTGAGGACGGTAGTGTAGGTAGAAAGATTATGCTTTTAAAGAAGTTTGAAAAGCTTGATGATGATTAACCTCAGATGGATCAGACCATTGATGTAGATGAACTAGTTCGGTTTGATCCTTAATCTTCTGTAGACCAAACTCTTCATAGATCTACTAGGATATCAGGCCCTCCTCAGATATATTATTTTCTTTCTGAAAATGATTTTTAATTATTTATGATAGAAGAAGATATGCAGAGGGAAGATCTTAGAACCTATGAAGAATCAATATTAGATATTGATTTTGGAAGATGGCTTGAGGCCATGAAATCCGAAATGGAATCCATGTATGCTAATCAGGTGTGGTCAATTGTTGATCCACTAGAAGGAATTGGTCCTATCGATTGTAAATGAGTTTACAAACAAAAATTAGGAAAAGATGAAAACGTAGAGATTTTTAAAACTAGGTTGGTGTCAAAGGGTTATAATCAGAAACAAAGTATTGATTTTGATGAAACATTTTTGCCTATAGCCATGCTTCAGTCCATTCGGATATTACTTGCTATTGCAGCTTATTATGACTATGAGATATGGTAGATGGATGTGAAGACAACCTTCCTTAATGATTTCATTGAGGAGACCATATACATGCAATAGCCAATTGGGTTTGTTGCATTTGATGATAGTCATAAGGTATGTAAGTTGCATAAATCCATTTATGGTTTAAAGCAAGAACATATAATTTGATGATGTAGTTAAATCTATTGTCTTCATCAAGAATATTGATGAATCGTATGCCTACAGAAAAGAGAATAATGATGTCATCACATCCTTGTATTGTATGTAGATGACATACTACTTATAGGAAATAATGTGGGCATGTTATATGAGGTGAAATTATGGTTGTCTAATGTTTTCTCCATAAAAGATCTGGGGGAAGTGACCTTCATTTTAGGTATTCGAGTCTATAGAGATAGAGTAAAAAGAATTATAGATCTTTTTCAGAGTTTATAAATAGATAAAGCACTGAAGAGGTTCGGTATGGATAGCTCTAAGAAGGGTTTCTTACCCTGCAGTTATGGCGTTCATCTCTCTCGAGAAATGGGACACAAGACTGAAGCTGAGCATTAGCGTATGTAGAAAATTCCTTGTACTTCGTCAATAGATAGTCTTATGTACACTATGCTATGTACTAGACTTGATATAGCGTATGTTGTAAATATTACATGTCGACATCAGGCTAATCTAGGAGAAGAACTGTCACACTTATTTCATATTAACTGCAAATACATACTCACATTCACTATATACAATACCATTCTTTTATCACTAAAATTTTAAACATTTATACTTAACAATTTGTTTTATACATACAAGTATACATACCAGGTTACATGTATTACAACTCCTTGATATACAACTAACTTAGTAACTACATATCTAAACATAAGTCTAAACATATTACTTAGCTAATCTACAATTACATATATTTAAAAACTTCACATATGCTTGGTACTCTTACTTGCGTACTTAGTCACCTCTATGTGTTATTATCTAAAAATAAAATTTTCAATAAAAGAGTGAGATAAAATCTCAATAAGCAAATCATACAGGTTTTATATGTCGATGTAGTACAGAAGGTAAATGTTTTAAACAATTGTTGCATAACACAATATTACAGTATAAATAACCAAAACATTTTCAAACTTTTCCAATCACATATACTTTATTCATAACATAAACACTATCAGAACGGCTTAGTCAGTTAGTGTCACCTGCACCTACGGTGACTTGGATTCAAAATGTGATCACATGTTCTGCATACAGCGGTCATTCAAATTTTTATATAACAGAAGTGCGCATGACGCGCTAAATAGAATTTTTACTAGCTTGCAAGTCTCATTTTTAATACGAGATCCGGGTAGGTCAAAATAACAGAACTAACGACTAAGCCATAAGAATGCATTTTTACTCAAATTTTCACACATCAATAACATTTCATAATCACTTCCTATGTGCGATATCGGCGTACAACATTTAAGTTCATGAATTTTTAAGAATCATCTCATAAAGTTCATGTTAGCATAATAAAGCATTAATATACATATTTCACGTAACATCGAGTATCGTACAATTTTCAAAAACATAAAAATGCATGCATGATCTACTTACTTTTATCTTCATTCTTCTCGAGTATAGTCGTAACTTAATGTGGTGTACCTAAAACAAATTAACACAATCTATTTCAGTTTTATATTTTATACTCTTCGCTACATTTCTACGACATCTCCATTTCCTACTCTAATACTTTATTAATTTTCTAACATAGGCCTATTACCATATTTACGCCATAACATCATTTCATATATGCTTATATATACATATATATATATATATGCATATTATACCAATTTTCGGAAACAATACATTTGGCGTAACATTTTTAAATTCGTTAATTGTTGCCATATCCCGCCAATTCGTTTTCTAATACTTCCGCATTATCAAATTCCAAACACTCCCAAATATTTCAAATAAACATAGCCTACTGAACTTGTCGAGATTTAAATCCAATTCCACCACTCAGCATATCAAATCCACACATAATAATTTAAGTCATTATAAACACATATTATACATTATTTATACTTATCTCTTTACTTACAATTTAACATTAATTATATATCCTTTATCTATCTCTAATTTTTTAATTTTAACTTAAAATTATTAATTTACTAAGAATGCTACAATTAATTTCCTATTACAATTAATTTAATTCACTAAGCATGTTATAATTAATTTTCTACTACAATTATACCAATGATAGACATATATTACTAACACTTTAAAGCCACAAATTCCACTAATTTAAAATGCCGTATAACATTAACACAATATCAATTCTTAATTTCCTACTACAAGTTTAACATTAACACTACAAATTTCCACCGATTCTACCATTATCACAATATAATAAACAAACTTCCACCAATTTATACATTACAACCATATGATACTTATCTTATACACATATGAAACATTATTTATACTTGATTTTCTAAATTACAACTTAAAAGCTAATAATGTAAATTCTAATAATATAATTTCCAACATCACATACAACTTAAACTAATAACATAGATTCTACTACAATTAATTTTAACAATTCATTAAGTATATTTTACTAAAACAATACTAATTTTTTAGTATAATTTTAACATTAACAATTTACTAACTTACTACACCAAAATAATAATACTAATTAAAGCAAGCTCACTACACCAAAAAAAATAGTAAAAAACTAATTAAAACAACTTAAACTCACCAATTCTCCTTTCTTTCTTTCTTCCTTTTCTTTTTTCTTTCTTTCACTCTCTTTTCCTTTCTAAATTTGCCTTATACGTATCCTCCTTTGCACTTCCAATTTGAAATGTTAAACATTAACATTTTTAACTCATTAATACATGGAGGACTAGGATTACTTCAATCAAATCTAATGGTCATCCTTTCTCCACCACATTTTCCACTTACTAATGCAAAATATTAATTAATTTAATCAATAAAATACATGAATGGCTAGGATAGCTTTAACCAAATCCAATGGACCATATTTGACCACCACATTTTCCACTAACTTAGCTTTTATGTTCATCATTATCCATTTTACAAAACATGCATAGAATTATGACAATTGGATGATTAAGATTAAAGGAAATGGATGGCTAGGATTTTGTAGAAAATTTAAGCAAAAACCTAATATTTTATTTATTTCTTTATTTATTTTACTTTGTTATATATATATATATATATTTGGGCTTGGGCTTTAGCCCATTTTAGTATATATATATATATATATGTATATATAAACTTGGGCTTGGGCTTGGGCTTAATTTAATTAAATTGAGCCCAAATTATGTATATATAATATTAGCCCACTTAATTACATATGTATATATCTATCCATAAGCTAAAATCCCAAAATAACCTTGCTAATAATGAAATTCTAATTCTACCCTTATAGATTTACTTCATATTACTTCTCAAAATTCTAACACTTAATACTTTAACAAGTATATTTACAATCATAGCTATAAGTTCTATAAAAGAAAGCTTGAGTGTTACAAGAACATTAGACTACAGTTAAACGAGTCTTAAAGTACTTGAGAAGAACTAAAGACTTGGTTTTGACTTATGGGGGAGGTAATGAGTTGAAACGTGAGGGTCATATAGATTCTAATTTCTAATCAGATGTAGATGATAGAAAGTCTATCTTTGTATTTGTCTTTATATGTAATGGAGTTGTCTTTATATGTAATGGAGGTGCTGTCTGTTGGAAGAGTTCTAAATAGACTATCACAGCTGACTCCACTACAGAAATTATGTCGCTGCTTCTGAAGCTACAAAAAAGGTTGTCTGGATTCGTAAGTTTGTTACAGAACTTAGAGCCATTCATTCTATAATTAACCCAGTAGCTTTATACTATTACAATAATGGAACTATAGCTCAGGCTAAGGAATCGAGGTTTCACCAGAAGTCTAGATATATTCAGAGGAAATCCTACTTGATTAGAGAGTTTATATCAGATAAACAAATTGTTGTGCAAAAAAAGTAGTTTGCAGATAACGTGGTGGACAAGTTGACTAAGTCAATGATACAGTGGCAACTAGATTACCATTTAGAGAGAATGGGTATTGGATACCAAGGTGATTGGCTCTGGTGCAAGTGGGAATTTGTTAGAGATATGCCCTAGAACCAATCATGTAATACGGTTTAGGGATATCATCTTTATATATATATATATATATAATTTTGTAATTAATTATAAATTAATTTACAATTAATAAAATGGTTGTTATATCATTTAGCATATTTAGTTGCATATATATATTGCATATAAAATGTAGAATGAGATCCAGAGAAGTATTATGACATCAAGACTCTATTTGTAAGAAGTTATAGATATGAGTACAAAGTATAATTTAAATACATTCGAATCAGTTCCTGGTTGAGGTATTGTCATATAAGAGTATGACATTGCATGACTGGTATGTTTGATGCTACCAAGAATTAGTATTTGATGTTAATAGTTAGGTGGCGAATCTCATGTCACAGAGTATAAACATGAGTAATACGTTGGAGAATGTGTTACTGAATGCGACCAAATGTGACGAATCACATGGATGATTATCCACAATTAATGATACGTTATATAACCGTACTATTGTACCACTAGTCCTTTGACCTGAGGTGACATAGCTACCCTTCGCACTGAGGCACATCGTGTACTTGTATGTATTACATCGAGCTAGCCATGCCTGATAAAAGAAGCTTGCTAGCAGTGTGTTCTTGGTGTATGGTGAAAGGTGATATCCAAAATTGAATCTATTGGCTTAGATATTAGAGCTTGAGATCTTAAATGGGGATGTTATACATGAGAAATGAAATCTCTGGGCAGAGTACGTGTTTCCAAAAAGGTGTTTCTAGATACATGATTCCCATATATAATTTGAGACCCTGTTCCTATGATTGAGTTAAGGGTTTGACGATTCCATGACTTATACTCGATTAAGAGTCAATAAAAGAGGAACTTTATTACAGGAACGTACGACTATATGGATTCATTAATGTCTAGGGGTTATGACATCTTGCTAGAGGTTGCGTATAATCATTGGGAATTTTAGTTACAAAGTGATATGAAAGAGTTCATGATCGCCCATGTCTAGTTCACAATGAACCTAGAGGGTTACACACATAGTCGGTTACTTGATGATGATGATTATTACTACTATACAATAATCATTAATTGGTTAATGATATTGTACAGATATTAATCCGGTAGCAATTTGATTCTTTATTGTAAATAATATATTTTCAGGCTCTGATGCGCTAGCACGCATATGCATGAGAAATGTTTCGGTTTAATTATGAGATACCATTAATATGATTTATAGGTATTGTGATATTGATATATGGATATTATATTTAATATGATTAATGTAATCATAAAATATAAATATCAATTATAGTAATATAATAATAAATATCTTAATATTAATTTTTAATATATATATTATTAAAGTGATAATATATATATATATATACACATTAGGTATTTATTAATGTTTAATGTGTGTGTGTGTGTTTATATATATATATGTGTATGTGTATTGTGATACATGCAATTGATTAAGAGTAATCAATGTAAGCCACCAGCTAAACAATGACTCATATTTTGCATTAAATTCATTTTGATGATTTGAGAATGGAAGTCGGTTAATTGCATAGGTAGAGTCAATGAAGGTTTGTCTATCAAATTGGATTTGATTAAAACACTTAAGGGTTAAGTAAACAAAACAGAGAAGTCAACAGTATGTATATATATTCGTTTTTGTTTTTGAAAAACCAATAAAGTGTTTTCTTCTTCAAAAACCGAAAAGGTACCTTCTTCTTCTTCTTCAATCTTGAGCAGTTTATTGAAGCAAGTTTAGGTTGTGCTTGGTAGTGAACTAGAGAAAAAATAAAGGAGAGAGAAGAGAGCATCTAGAGAGAGAAAGCTTGGTAAGCTTGTTGAAGCTTAAACCAAAGTTTGAAGATCCCAAATAAGTCGAAACAAGCATCATCACTCCAACGTGTAGACCACCTGAGGAAACAAGTGAAGGTGTTCTCTTGCTACATCGGATCACAACGAAGGAGTAAAACTTTTAAGCTTGTGGTTTGAATTTTAAAACTGTCTTGAAAGCCAAAATATGCATGTGTGTATGTCCAGATCAGATGGGAAGCCATTTTTGCATGGCCATGTGATGGTCATGGCTCCCCTGCGGCAATTGCGCACTTGAAAATCGATTCCATGTGTCGCTCTTCTGCTGCACACGAAAACAGAGCATGCTCGGGTCACTGTTCTATTCACAAGGGTGTTTAAGAAATATGATAATTTTCTCTGAGGTGTGAAATAGATGTTTGAGATTGCTTTTAATTTACAAAGAATGAAACATTTGTTGACATGTTATACATAAAGAGGAATACATAGTTTTCTAAGTTAAGAATTTATAATCATCTATTTTATTCAATGAATTTTCAATGATTAAGGAGTACGATTAGAAAATTTTACAAGTATAAGATATATTTATTTTCATGATATTTGGGAGACAAAGTTCATAATTGAAAATAATAATTATAATAATAAAATAATAATAAGAAGGGATAACAAAGACAATTTAAGAAGAAAGATTAACTAGTGAGTTGTTTAAGAGATTTCAATTTAGAATTTATTTGTATCAAAGGTATATTAATAAGAATTTTTTAATATGTGTAATGATACTGAACTTTTTTATGCAAAGATTTATGATAGTAGACTTGATATGATTAACGGAGTTTGTAATTGAAGATATTGATTATATAGATAAGACGATCTGCAGAAGAATTATTTGAAGTGAATAGAAGAAAGATTTGGTTACTAAGCATAACTCGAGTTTTATTTTATTGAATTTCTTTATATTAATAAAGTTATTTTAATGAGATTGAAAGGACATGTAAGTTGGTATGGTATTCGCTCAAGATGTTGAAATTCGATTTTGTTTTATGATTAAGATATTATCGAATATACATATTTGTTGTTTAAATTTGAAAAGATTTAGAACAACTAATGAGATAGTTAAAATCAATACTACTTTGTATGATTTTATATGTAGTATATAGATACATTAGTTTGTAATTGATTTTAAGGTCTATATGGTATAATTATGAGGTGTTATAAGAAGTATATTATTTAATTATTTAATTTTTAAGGTTTAATATTTTATACATGTGTTAATTTAAAACATGGAGTGGATGGAGAACAAAAGTATCAACAAATAGTTTAGGTAACTTGGTTTAATAATTTAATTAAGAAAATTTATTATTGGATGTTCTTAAATTAAACAATAATTTTCTATAGTAAGTATTATAGGCTATAGTTGAATTGAAAATATACAATTCTTGATTCATATGAATGGGATGATTAAAAGTTTATCTTAAGAATATCAAAAGTATTATATTATAGCGTACCATTTAAGAATTAAGATTTGTGTCTACAAGAAATTTTGCTTATGATGTTATGAAAGTTTAAGTATGAAATTATGCATTTTATAAGTAGAGATTGACTAAGATAATGACGTATAGTAATTTTTTCTGTAGGTATTGAATATTAATTGTATATAGTGGTTTATAACTATATGAATTTTTCGCATAAGTCATACATATTACTATATATGGTAATAAATGTGTTTTGGCATTGTGATGGGACAATAGTTGAATATTAAGGAATCAAGACGATTAGAATAAGGTTTGATTATATTATAAAGACATTGATATCTTAGATTTAGATCTTAGATATATATACAACATATATTTTGTATATTATATTGACCTGAATTAATTTGTAATACATAGAATTTTGTAGAAATTATTTATAAGTTCTGTTGTATTGTAAAATAAGGGATAGTGATGTTACATTTTAAAATAAAGGATGATCACAATAAAGTTTAAGCATCAAGATCATGTAAGCTTTAAACTTAAATATAATGATTGGACAACAAGTCAATAAGATATATATTTTAATATTATACGATTTTTGAAACTTATTATTGGAGTTACTCAGTGGAAGAATAAGTTATTAAGAATAATAATTACTACTACCACCAATGAATGCGTATTAAAAGAATAAGCTCATTAATTATGTATTAATTTGACTAAGTTACATATGTTTTTAATGATAGTGGTAATTTGCAACGAGTTTAATCAAGTGAATCAGTTCAATTACTCACATTGTGGTAATTTCATAAGATGGTTATTATAGGTAAATGCAAGGGATACTAGTTGAGTTATATATGATAAATAAGACAGTTATCAAATTTCGAGGATGAAATTTTTGTAAGGAGAGGAGCATTATAACACTTGCAATTTTAAAAATTTGTAACTGTGACATCTACAATATTTCAAAAATTTAATCGAATAATTTGATATTATTTGGTTAAATTAAAATTCATATAATTTAGAACTTTTAGGTGAATTCTAAAAATTAATTTAAGCACAAAATTAATTTCATAAAGTTAGATTATGAATGGATTTCGATGAAGGAAATAGTGCTTGGATTAATTTTGGACTTAATTGTAAATATTTTAAAATATTAAAGGTTATTTGAGAATTTTTTAAAGAGACTAAAACAAAAGTTTTTCAAAGTTTTAGGTTATTTGTATAATTTTTTTTAAAAAATAGGGGTCTAATTAAAATTTTACCACCCAAAATAAAATAATTTGGCTTCTCTTTCTCCCAAACCCATACCCATTCTTCTCCTTTTTCTTCTTCATTTGCAGTAAACCCTCTCACCCTCTCTCTCTCTCCCTCTCTCAATTTTAGACAAAATACTTCGGATTCGAGCTGTTTTTCTTCCAATTTTAGTTACTACTAAGTTATTTAACGCATAACAAACTTGAGTTTTAACTTTTAAATATAAATTAAAATTATGGTTACTATTTATTCTAATAATTTACCATTGATTTTGCGTAAGAAACGTTAGAATTGTATTGAATTAGAGTAGAAAATATAATATTAAGTTGAATTTATATTAATTGAGATGTTTGTGGGAAGAAATTAAGGTGATTTGCTCTGGGGTGAACAATATTTTTGAAGGTACTACTGTATTTTTGAATGTGCTACAGTAATTTCGATCTGCATAGTACTTTTAATTTGTACAGTAACTGTTTCTACAATAAATTTAATATGAACAGTACTAGCTACAGTAACTCCGGCATAAACAATCTTTAGTTACAATAAATTCCGCATAAACATTTTTTGCTACAGTATTTAAATCAAAACTATATTTATTTATTTAGTGAAAATGTGTAAATTTAGGGTAGTCGAAAATGAGAATTAGAATAAATTAGCCACGAAAATTCATTATTGAAAATTGGGTAAATAAACTTAATTAGTTAAACTTAGTAATATGAATAAAACTAAAAAAATTTATATACTAATTTCACGAATATCGTATTTAAAATATTTATATTGATTAATTGAATAGTAGAAGACATGATTTATATATTTATGGTATTAGACTATGAGAATCCAAGAGAAGAATCAAGTTAGACGAATGGATCATTCTTGGGAGTGGTTACCCTCCCGTTGTAATAATAAATCGTGCATGCATTTTTACTACTTTTGAAATAATATGATATCTGAATATGTTTGAAAATAATATGAAAATTATGGATTTTAAATGTTTTATATGTTGATATCAAATTCATAAAATTATTGTTAAAAATGATGTCGATGTGTGAATGTTTATGAATGAAAATAATTTTATGGCTCTAGTCGTTAGTTAATATTTATTCTAACTTGGCCGGGTCTCATGGTAAAAACAGGACGTGCGAGCTATTCAGAAATTATATTTAACGTGCTATGCACGTTTCTTTTATGTTCGAAGTGGAAAGAATATCCGCTTTAAGTGGAATACGTGATCATGTTCTGAATCCAAGTCACCGTGGGTGCAGGTAACACTAACTGACTGAGCCATTCTAAAAATGTCTGTACTATGAACTGTTTTTTGTATAATTATAAAGTTGAAAATATATTGATATGTTTGATTATTTATATTCTATACCGCATCGACATGGACAAACTTGCATGATTTACTTATTGAGATTATATCTCACCCTTTATTGTAAAAATTTTATTTTTCAGAGAATAGTACGTAGAAGTGACAAAAGACATGTGCAAGGTTAGTTAAGTATAAATCCAAAACAATTTGACTTCTCTTTCTCCCGTTGTAGTAAAGAATAGTACAGTCACCAAGGTTTTGGATCTGTCTTGTGTATAGAGTTGTAATTTTATTTTGTTGCATTGAGTTGAGTTTGTGTTGGATTTTGAATCCATGAGTATGGCTAAAATGTTGTATAATTAGTCTACCATGAGATGTGTTGTAAACACTTGAGTTGTACATAGTTTGATTAGCGGCATATCGCCCCTCGAGTTGTTCAAATATTTTTTTTATGGAATGTATTGTGCATGCATGTTTAGCAACTATGTTTGGACAAGTCGTATAACACTTATAGTGATTGGGTGATTCTATCACCTGCCAGTAATATCTCGGATTTTGGGATGTTACACTTCTATTTTATTGTTTAAAGTAATAAACAGATCAGCACTTAGGTAGCCATCATATGATGCATATGGGGATTTTGAAACAGCATCTGTGAGTTTTTCAATTACAGAGGCTATAAAGGTATTTCCTAGTTTATCTTGGTCTTTCTTGTTGCCATTTTTCTTCGCTGGACATTGCAATGAAAGCACCTCATTTTCTTGTTATTTGATTTAGAACTACCATGATTAGGATTCTTTTTATCTTTCTTATCTGACCTTCTCTTTGTTGTCAAGCCTTCACCAACTGGGCAGGTTTCTTTACCTTAATTCTTTTGTAACTCCTTAGAATTCAATATAGTTCTAACATCCTTCATGGACACTGACTCTTTGCCATACAATAGAGTATCTACAAAATGTTCATAAGAATCAGGCAATGATCTTAGCAACATTAAGGCTCGATCCTCATCTTCTACTTTGATGTCTATGCTTTCAAGATCTAAGATGATCTTGTTATAATTGTTAATGTGTTCTTGTATTGTTGTACCAGACTACATCTTGAAATTGAATAATTTCCTCATTCTATATAGTCTTTTTACAAGGGATTTTGTCATAAATAAACTTTTGAGGTTAAGCAATAACCCTGTTGTTGTGGTCATTTTACAAACTTCTTTCTAGACTCCATCTCCCAAGCATAATGCAATAGCACTATGTGCCTTTTTCATCCAATCTTTCTTGTCTTTATCACTCATTGTTGCAAAAAGCTTAACCTCTCATTCTAAGGCATTGTCCAATCCTTGTTGAATCAGCAGAGTACACATCTTTAGTCTTGACAGACTAATATCAGTTTATGATGTAAGCTTTTCAATATCAAACTTGGATGAAGCCATGAAACTCAGCTCTAATACTGATTTGTTGAGTTTAAAACCCTAAAACTAATCCAAACTTAACCTAGAACAATTATTAAACAGAATAAAAGCAAGAAAGAAAGAAATAAAAGCGAGAAATCAAGATTTAATTCGCAAAGATAAAATTAACGTGGTTCGGTTTAAAGCTTACATCCACAGTAGAAATAACACTCAAGATTACTTCAATATACAAACAATTTATTACAAATATAGAGAGCACATTGCAAGCTTTCTGTTGCACCCAAGAACTCTTAATTTGATGATCTAGATCTTTTGAAATCGAATGATGAAGATGACTTATTTCTCAGCTTTTAAACCCTTGTTGCCCTGCTGGGTTGATAACAAACAACATAAGAAAATAACTAAAATAATTGAATCTTCCGGCTAAGCATGCTAGCATATTAAAATTGTTAAGTACACTTATTTAACAATGATTATCAATAAAGAAACAATGATTATCATAGAAATTAAAGATGTTTGTGAAACACAACTGTAGTCAATGACAACAAATTATTTTCTTAACTTTGTATATATATATATATATATATTTTGAATGTTAATCAAAGGTGATAATTAAAATAATTACTATTTTTGTTTTGATTTAAAAACATCTAACTGCAATAAATTTTCAAAGGTGATGTGAACTGTAGGCAAAGTAGCCTAAAAACCCATGAAAAAGATAATCATAACCCGAAAAGCCAATATAATCAGATTACGAACCCTAGATCTGTGGAGAAACTCCTCTCAAGAACTTGGGTTACAAAAGAGATGATGTCACAAAGGGTTGCAAAGGTTTGATAAGTCTAAGTTCACGCAAGAATTCAAGAAGTATTACTCACAAGTCCACATAAATTCTAGCATTTTTTTTCATCAAGAGTTCTCCTAAAATAATATGTTAAAGTTATTTAAATATTAAATTCCTAATACTAATCTTACAGACTAATAGACATGCATGTCCTAGTTGAGTTGGGACTCTTAAATCTAACACATATGAGACTCATAGATATTGTAACAAAGCCCACACACTAGAAAGGGAAAATTCCAAAAATAACCTTTTTAGACCCACTGTTTACCGATATGACCAACCCTAATTTTGTTTTACGAATCG
>JAXCLQ010014487.1:0-10367 GCA_035584115.1 Cedrela odorata
AAAATAAAATCAACAATATATAAGTTAAAATTCAAGTTTAAATAGATAAAATAATACTATAAAAATAGAGTTATCAAAATTCTTTGTGAGTGGATGAGAACTTTAAATCTAGAATGACCTTGATCTTTTATGGGTTGGCTTTAATACCCCATTCGCTGACCATATATACTAAGAACTTCCCTGTCTGAACTCCAAATGCACATTTCTTTGGATTTAATTTCATATTATATTTTCTTAAATAAGAGAATGTTTTTTCCAAATGTCTTGTATGGTATCGAATAGGAGCAGGTTTTTTTCCAAATGTCTTGTATGGTATTGGGTTTTTAGGGATTTGGTGATCATATCATCTACTTACGCCTCTATGGTATTCTTAATTAACAACTTGAAAACTCGATTGACCAGCTTTTGGAAGGTTGCCTCAGTATTCTTTAATCCGAAGGGTATCACTTTATAGTAATACAACCCCAGGTCATTGATGAATGCAGTCTTTTCTCTGTCCGACTCATGCATTCTGATAAGATTGTATCCTGAGAAGGCATCCACGAAGTTTACCAGCTCGTGGCTAGCTATTGAATCTACCAGTTGGTCAATTCTGGGAAGTGGGAAATTATCTTTGGGGCAGGCTTTATTCAAGTCCGTGAAATCCACACACATTTTCTACTTTCCATTAGCTTTCTTAACTATCATTACGTTTAACACCCATTCTAGGTAAAGCACTTCTCTGATAAACTTGGACTTCATTACTTTATTTACTTCAGCGTGCACTGCTTCTCTTCTCTCTACATTAAATGGTTTTCTTTTTTACTTCATTAGCTTGTATTGAGGATTAATGGTAAGTCGATGGGAAATCACCTGAGGATCGATTCCTGGCATGTTTCATCTGTCTATGCAAATACATCTATATGCTATCTCAGAATGTCTTTGAGTCTTACTTTCAGCTCTTTATAGAAATGAGTGTTAATCTTGACTGTTTTCTGAGGAGTTTTTTGGTCTAGGGTGACAGACTCAAGCTTCTCTACTGACTTCAACACTGACAGTTTATTACCCTGCTTGATCTTTTTCATGGTCGATTCATCTTGTAAGCCCTTGTTACTTGCTTCTAGAACTTCTCCCTAAGGACGTTTTGATAAACAATACGAATTTTTTGAAGAGGTTGCAAAGCATAATCGAGCCGCTTTCTGATTCTCTTTGATGATTCCTGTCCCATCTCCTGCTCGGAATTTCAATTTCAGGTAATATATGCTCTCGATTGCCTTTGTAGTTTTGAGAAAAGATCTTTCAAGAATCATTGTGTAAAGCATTTTGAGATCAACTACTTGAAAGTTTACTATTGTGGATTTCTGATACGACCTTTCTTACATGGTGATAGGTAGTTTCACTATCTCTAGTGGGTAAACACACGATTCTCTAAAACTATAAAGGGCAGTTTCTGAGGGCCTTAGCCTCAAATCCTCGATTCTTAAGGAATCTAAAGTTTTCTTGAAGATGATCTAGGCCAAGCTTCTCGTATCGACCAAAATTTGGTTGGCATGAGCTGTTCCCATTGTTAAAGTTATCACTAGAGCGTCATCATGCCGATAATTGACTCCTACTTCATCCTCATTTATAAACATGATGGGTATCGAGGTAGCTTTTTGCTTCTTCTCGGCTCGGATATTTATAATATGAATGTTCGAGACGGAACTTGGCAACAAATATTTTGAATAATTATTGCTCAATATGTTCGAATTTTTAGCCAATGTCGCTTTGAATTTCCTACCAGACTTGTGAGAGTGGGGCCTTTAGGGGGGGGGGGGTGAAAACCTAATCTCCTCGAACATGAGTGACTTTTTTCGCCTCGTCTCTTCTTAGCAAGGGATATCCTTTAGGGGGAAATTCATTTCTTCCACTTAAGCTTTTATTTCACTCACAGGTCTGTCTATCTTATTTCTCAAAACTTCAGGGGTTTCTTCTGTTGTCACGTCTTCTTCTCGGATCTATTATGAGATTTCGCATCTCACTATAAGGTAGTGATTCAATGGCTTTTGCTTTCGTTAGCTTGAGGGCAATCTAATCTTCAATCTCAATTTTGTTTAACAGTTTTCTTCGAGCGGTTTCATAAGTTGTGACAGATGGTTTTTGCACCACGCACCATCCTCTGTCCACCAATAAGCCTTTCCTGAAACCTTCCAAAGTTAAAGAATGATGATAGACCCTTAACTCCATCACCTTGTCATGGTATCTTTTGACGAAATTTTTGAGATTTTCACCCTCACCTTACTTCATAAGCAATAGTGAATTTGGAGTCTTAAGGTTAACAATTACCCTTCTGAACTCGTTTATAAATACTTCGTATAGTTGCTCAAAATTATTGATGATGTCAGGGGTCAGACTTGTGAACCACTTTCTTACTTGCTCCTTCAAGGTTAATGGGAATAAGCATCACATCTGGGATTCGTTTATTCCTTATATCAATATCATCTCCCTAAAAAGATCCATATAAAAGAATGGGTTAGTTTTCCCTGTAAAAGGGTTTATCTGTGGCATTTTGAACTTCCTGGAAAGAACAAGATTCAATATCTTTTGTGAGAAAAGGGATTTGGAATATAATTCCACTCGCAGTGTAGGTTCATTATCCTTTCTTCGTCCTTTTCTCTTTTAGTGCTCAAAATCCCAACCAACTTCCTAACACAGGCCTTGAGATTGCCAACCTGGTCATTGTTTTTCCTAGACTTTTTTTCTGAGGTAGACTCCACAAATAACCTTTTATTCGCCTTTTTTGATTGAGAAAAATTCTCATATCCTCCGGATCGAAACTGTCATCTGATCTATGCTTGCTAATAATCTTGAGTCATCCGGTGAATATTCAAATGCTGGTTCAAGTTCATTAACTATCTTGACGGCAGCATCATTACCTCGTTATTTTTCAAGTAAGTGATTTGCAATTTTCTTTTTCCCTTCTCTGCGGCGGTATATTTCTTCCTGGTGGTGTTTCCTCAAGCTTTAGTTTCATGGTTCATGGTGCGCAAAGCATTCGGTATACTAATTTCCATGACTTCCGTCGGTTTATATGTCTTTATCCCTTAAGAACCAGTATGCAACATCTTTTTCATCCTTGCCACTTTCTCAACCAAGGCTTGAATCTATCTATTTTTCTTTGCATACTATTTTTTGTTGTTAGCTAGTCTCTTCGCTAACCATGTAGTTTCTATGATTATTTGATTGAAGAGGATTTAGTGCAATAATGAAGCTTTCGAACCATAGTTTGCACCTTCTAAAGCCGTTGGTTGGCTATCGATATCCTGGTTAATTGCTGTTGTTTCTTCAAGGGTATTATCGTGTAGATTTTCCCTTGCCGCCACTTGGTTCCTGGTTATGTACGTTCATGAAGTAGCCATGTTTCTATACAATGGTGGTTTCTGACTTTTTATTTAGAGTTCTTACAGACGGTGTCAGATATTGATGCAGCAAAAATCCTCGTGAGAATTTTTATACTCCAGCGTCAATCTACTTCTTTTTGATGATACATCGTTAAACCTGCGACCACAAAGAAACTTATAAGGGTGAAATCCAATGGTCTAACAAAAATCCTCCGATACTTAAGTCAGGGTTTTACTTTTTTCTTTTTAAAGAGATATATATAGTCTCTGATGGTTTCATACATGCGTACTTGGTTGTCGTTGGCCTCCTTTGATAGGCTGCCTTCTGTCTCTTAAGTTTAGTATAATTTTATGGAAGCTGGAAGTAAGAATCTCGAGGTGTGAGAATCATAGAAATTTCATTTGATAAGTATTGGTTTTTTGAATTTCGTGGGATCTTGAGCTATTTTTGCAGGATATATATACTGGGTTTATGATTCTTATTTCAGAATGATACCTACTTGCAAAATATTTTTAGTAGGCCAATAATCCTTATTATAGAATAATCCAAGGAGAATTTGGAAAGAAGATGAATCTCTTATTGATACGCAATTATCGAGAGGTCTCTAAAGTTTTTACTTGAGACTTTTTTATTCGATTTACATATCCGAGACCTTTGCTATGCCCGAGACCTTTGTGGGGAGAGACTCGTTATTAACAATCAAAACTGAGGCCCTTCATTTGACCTTGGATAATAATAAGGTTTCAGGCCTTTTATCTGACCTTAAGATGTTTAGGCCTTCACTTCTCCTGGAGCTGTTGTTATCCCCTAGTAAAAGTATCTAAGATCGAATCGGCCTTAAAGCTCTTGCTTTGTCATTGATTTGGGTTTTTCACTCATTGGGTTTTGATTATGATTTAGGCTCTATACCTAACAAGTTACATGTATAAGATGTTTATTAGCTAGGTATCGACGGAAGAGTTGGAGTATGCTCAAAATGCTATTAAGAAATTCGGAGGGGACAACAAAGTTGGGATTGAGGGTACCTTGCACATAATATCTGCAATTAGGAGTAAGAAAGGGGCAATAGTTGGTTTAACTTGTAGAGTTGGCAGAGTAGCTAGTGGCTATATTGACATGGTTTATGATTTGCTTCATTTTAGAAAGAGCATCTTGTTTGTTAGAAGCTAAGTAAATCATTATACCATTAAATTGGGAAAATTTTGTAAATGAAAATCATGTAAAACTTAAGTGAATCTTTATACCATTAAATGGGGAAAATTTTGTATATGGAAATCATGTAAAACTTAGTTTTCCATTGCGTCTTATTAAGATCTGAAAAAAGGTTTGATTCTGCTTGTAAGGGATTCAAAATGAGTGCATTATGCTTAAGAATCAGATTTGGAATGCAAGAAATAATAACATTAATATGTAAATATTTTGTTAGTTCTACTATTCTTCTTTTACTGTGTTTGTGGTTAAGTGCCTCTATAAGGATTTGCGATTTGCTAAAATATCAGAAAGGAAAAGTGCTGAATGTTGCAAGAGTCACTTCTTCCTTTCATTTAGAACGTTATAGAATTTTCACTCGTAGTTTCTTGTGGAGAATTTCCATTATATACTTCATTTGGTTAGTTACATTATCTTTATCAGTTTTTTTTCTTTACTTTTTAAGGCCTGGGATTGGCAAGACTATTGTTATGCAAGAGATTGCTCGTGTCTTGTCAAATGAATTTCACAAAAAAGTGGTAAGTAGAGATTTCTGTATTATATCATCTCTCTCTCTTTTTCACTTGCCTGGTCATTTATGTTTCTTGTAATATCATTAGCTTGCATCTGACAAATGCTTGTACAACTTAAAATATGATACAAGTTATTGTCGATACAAGCAATGAAATATGAGGGCATGGGGATATTCTGCATGCAGCAATAGGAAATGTAAGAAGAATGCAAGATCCTGAACCATCCTTGCAACATAGAGGCATGATTGAGGTTGTAGAAAACCACATACCTAAAGTGATCATTGTTGATGAGATTGACACTGAAGCTGAAGCTCTTGCTTGTCGATCAATTGCTGAAAGAGGTGTTATACTTATTGGTACAGTTGATTGAGAGTGGCTTGAAAATATAATAAGGAATTCCACACTTGCTGACCAGGTGTGTTCTGTTTTCTGTAAAGCAATTCTCTATATGTAAACCATTTTCTTGAGGTCCTCCCATCTACAACTTTATATAATAGCTTTCCATTTTTCAAGTAAATGGATCAAAAAATAATACGTTTTGTACTCAATGTTGAGATAAAATTTAATGTTTGTTGGTTTTCTTGATTTCAGATTGTGGGAGTCGAAACTGTCACTTTAGAAAAAGAGGAAGCCAGAGCTAGAAAGTGTCAAAAAAGCATTCTTTGAAGAAAATCCTCTGCAACGTTCTATTTCTTGATTGAGATGAGAGAAAGGCATTACTGAGTTATGGATAAGGCATTCATATCAACTTCTTTTTTACTTTCAGTTTTGAAGTTAGATAGTATTTCTTTACTACACTTTGAAGTCAGGATTAATGGAATGTTCTTGCTCTAAAATAGACTGCCAGAATTCCTTTTTGATAAATTAGCTTTAAATTGTCATATGTAGCTTAGACATACTAAATAGACAATCAATTTGTTGATTATTGGCCAAATATAAGGTATTGAGCAATTTGGAAACTTTGATCTGGCATCAAACTTCTTGCATTTATTACATTATTGGCTATTTAATTAATGGTCAAGGGGAAGTAACTTTTTTCTCGATGTTAAATGATAAATATGGATATAGCATAGTTACTTATTCGAAACTTTTCCTTTCAATAGCCATATGTTTCAAAATCTGGGAATTTTGATCACATGCATTTGTAAAAAAGAAACATACTCATCTTTGCAGCTTTTTATCAGAACCATGTAATATGTTTTCATATTGAGAACACAAGTGCTTTGAAGCATTATTTTGTTCAATTCTAGGTTTTTTCTTCATATAATTAATAAAATATATATATATATATATATTATGTATGTATATTTTTTCTTAAATAGCCAATATTAAACTGTGTGCTAGCATGTCATTGGCCAATTATTTTTCATATTTATTTATACATTTAATTATAATAATTAATAAATAAATACTTTATTTAATTAATTATGATAGTATTACCATAATACCCCTTTATAAAATTTACCATAAAATCATTTTATAGAATTTACTATAATGTCATTGTATTTAATTATTAATAATTAATAAATAAACACTTAATTAATTAATTATTGTGAACCATGTTCTTTAAATATAAAGGTAAAATAGTCATTATAATGATATTCATTTTTACACATGCATTATTAATAGTTAGTTGACAC
The DNA here is from genome assembly GCA_035584115.1 of Cedrela odorata. Classification (NCBI taxonomy): domain Eukaryota; kingdom Viridiplantae; phylum Streptophyta; class Magnoliopsida; order Sapindales; family Meliaceae; genus Cedrela; species Cedrela odorata. Next base: position 6,722 of record JAXCLQ010014487.1, read on the forward strand.
ATTATTAAGGTTTAGGTGAAATTAAATTTTAGTTTAATAATATGAGTATAATGAATTTATTGATTAAGGTTGGATTGAGTACATATTGGGTTTTTATATATTGCCCTACGCTTATGCATTTGGCTATTTCACTAGCTGTTTAACGAGCGAGGTCAAAGGGTAGTGCCTTTGCGGGGGTCGGGGGACTAAGCCCCTAGAAGAAAAAAAATAATATATTAGATTCTATAGAATAATGAGTCTTGTCTTAAATTTTTTGAGTTCTTGGAGTTGGTCCATTAATTGTTGACGGTTCCAGACCCAAGAAAACATAGAGTTGGTCCACCAGATGAGGAACTGATCGACTGGCAAAATAAAAAACAGGGAAGAGTGAAACCGGTCAACTGATAAAAATGAATTTTGAAAAAATGGGGAATCGGTCAACCGGATGGAAAACACGGTCAATTGGCAATGAGGCAAATGGAACCAGTCGACCTACATTGAGGTATATGGAACCAATCGATCGATTTGAGAAAATAGTCGATTGGCAGAAGCCATATCGTGGGAAGAAACAGAAATGATTTTAAGGGCATTTTGGTCTTTTATACATTTCTATAAATACCCATCATCCCCAATAGTTTTCATTCTTCCTATCTTTCTAAAATCTAATTTTCTCTCTCTCTCTGTCTTGCTCTAAAAACGTCTTCCTCTCTCTATCTCTCTTTTCTCTTGCTCCAATCAAATTCTTCCCATTTTTCATCAAATTTTTGTTACTAAATGATTACCCATCCTCTACTCTTCAATTTAGTACCACATTTAGGCTAGAAAAGGCGAGGAGAAGCAAGGAAGAAATTTGAGTTTCGAAGAGAAATTAGACATTTTTCGATTAAACGATGATTCGAGGTTTTTAAGAGTTTCTACAAGATATCGGTAAGTCTATTAACTCATTATAGGCTTGATTTTAAGATTTTGTAACATTTGGAATTTGGAATTTATTGATCATTCGAAATTCTCATTTGATTATGCATATGAATTTTATATTTGTGTTGAATTGCGGTAATTGGAAATATGTGATGTTGTATATGCATTGAGTATCATTTGGAATATATATATATATATATATTCATTTTATATGAATATGTGAATATGAAATATTTATTGTCATGGGATTTCGTTGTTGAAAATTGGATAAATGGCAACTGTTAGTGAGCCTTATGATGTGATATGTGTCAACTACAATATTCTAGACATATTTTTCCATGAACATCACATTTAGTGAATTTTGTTTAATTAATTAGAATCGTGAAATTCATTTTATTACACATATGTGGTATTAGGCTCCGAGAATCTGAAAGAAAGACCTAGTAGACGAGAGGATTAGTAGTAGGAGTGGTTACCCTCCCCTTATTGTGAATAAATTTATATATACATGAATATATAAAATATATGCATGTTATATTTATATGTATGCTTGTATGTTAAACAAGTAATTTTACTGTTAAAATGGAACTTGAAATGAATGTATTTCATGCGTTTTATATTGATATTGGAAAATGTTTATATATGATCTGCTATTATAAATTTATGATAAATATACATGCTGAGATGCTTGGGGAGGCATGATTTGTTTATATGATTTGAAATCATTGAGTAAAAAATTGATTTATTTTTATGCATGTATATTGGTGATGAGGCTAGTAAGGCCATATATTGTTATATGGCCAGTGAGTTAGTTTATTGACTGTATATACAAGGAGGTAGTCTATGAATGGACCTATGAGAGGTTGCATATATGAGTGGAGCTGTAGTGGGGCTGTATAAGGGGAAAAAGTTTGGCAAGGCTACTGTGTGCCGAACACACGTATGTACGATTATAGAGGTCATTCGAAATTTTACAAAACAAATATAATAAAATTTTGGTAACTAGAATAAAATTTTTCCGAACATAATAGAAAAATAATTCGAAAAATGAGTAAAATAATAATAATAATAATAATAATAATAATAATAATAGTAATAATAATAATAGTAATAATAATTATAATATTATCAAATAACAATTTAATTATTATTATATTATTATATTATTATCAAATAACAATTTTGGGCCATTTTATAAAATAATTTTGGGTTGTACTAAAATTCCATAAAAATTATTTAGAAATGAGGCTTAATGAAAGTAAACAAAATTTAAACCCAATACTCTTAAGTAATATATCCGGCCATAGTCTTAAAAATTGAAAAAAAAAATAAATTCTTTTAATTCTTTTATTTTTGGATTTCTTAAGGAAATAGTCTAAAAGGATGGAAAAGCATTGAAAAGCAAAAGCAAAAAATGTAGAGAAAGATGGAGAAAATGAGGAGGAAAAATAAAAAAACAAGGGAGAGAAGAAGAAAACTCGTGAGCTGAGGAAGAGAGCAAAACAAAGGGAAAAGAGATTTGTGAAGTTGTCAAAGATTATAAAAGACATGGATTTTGATCGCGTATGTTCCAATTTCTCTTCCTCTTCCTTGGAATTTAATATAAATTATTAGTTTTATAAAAATTTGTTCTTGATGTGGTGTTATTTTGAGTTATGTGATAAGAAGTTGGAAGAACAAACAATTTGGGTTTTGCTTCAATTCAAAGCAACAATTTGGTTTTACTACTATCTCCTAGTTTCCCAATTTAAGTTTTCATTTTTTTTAAGCGGGTGACTATTATTATGTTAGGTGCTAATTAAGCAGCATTTCTATAATAGAGGCTAGCAGATGGAATAAATTTTATCAAGTGTTAGAATATGATTGAGAATGGTCTTATTGGTATTGATAGCGATGTTGTGAAGTGATGTTTCGAAGAAGCATCAAGTTTTACTTTTAAATTTTTATTGGTAGTTGACGATTTTTTCTTGTTAGCTTGGCTACTATTTGCATAAGCTTTTGTAACCTAGTTTGTTTACTTGAATTTTTTTTACGATATTTAAATCCTAGTGTGACTTCATGGCATGAACAAGGGTACTAAAGTTGTGTGCCTCTAGCTACTTTGCTGTTCCATACCTCTCTAGATATAGTGAGAAGAATTCACTCTCCATATTTATTAACTTTATTTCTCCCCCTACTTTTTGAAAAATCTAGAGTAAGTGCTCTATAGGTTCCTATTTAAGCTTCTCAAATGATATGATGAGTGAATTTTGACAGGGAATTTCAGTTTGGATATAATACTCTTCTCTTTTGTGAGGCTTACCATGTTCGCTCTGTACTTTGAAGATGCTTTTATGTGGCCTTTAATTCTAGAATTAATTTAGTAGAGTTGGTTTTAGAACTATGATTGATAGCACAAATGGATCTGGAAGTGTGAATGGTCAAGTACTAGGAGTTTGAAGTCTTGGTTTCAGCTAAATTCATTAGCTAGATATAACAACAAAGTGTTAGCATTGTGATTTAATCCAAAATTAACTTGATTTAGGTTTTATTTGTGGACATAGCAGTATATTGCTATGTATTATGTATTAAAAAATACGAAATTAAATTGTTAAGGAAGCATGGGAAGTAATGGCTAAAATGTGGTCTAGTTTTGGAGCTGAAAAATCGGCAAGGTAGGAATATGAATTTTGGTTGTTGGAATTTCTGTTGTTGGAATTTTTGATCTAAGTCTAGTATTTGGTTTATAAAATAAATTATAGACTTCCGA